>CM044564.2:20882040-20899845 GCA_024416835.2 Perccottus glenii
CATTGTCAGACAGAAGGTCTGAAGGTTTGTGAAGTGGGGGGTCTGGGTGGTCTTCCCCAGGAAATACTTAATAAAGTAGATGTAATTGCCTGTATTCTGGTGCATTTTAAATGAATTCATGAAGATTTTTGCTGCTATATAAACTACAAAACCATGGAATTTTCCCAGTTCATTAATAACTGCATCTGTTTATAATGATGAAGTTTGGATTGGTTATAGTTTATGACCACCATCATGACTCTTTTAGGGGCGCAGTGGCTCAGTGGTAGAGTGGTTGTCCCTTAACTGGAAGGTTGGTGGTTCGATTCCCGCTCTCGCCACAGCTCATACTGTCGTTGTGTCCTTGGGCAAGACACTTAACTCACCTTGCCTAAAGTGCCACAGCTCTGGTGTATGAATGTGTGAGAATGTTTGGAGGTTGGAGAGTCCGTAGGTGCAAAATGGCTGCCACGTCTCCACCACCAGTGTGTGACTGTGGAGTGAATGAATAATGGACTCTGTAAAGCACTTTGAGAGCCTTGAAAAGCACTATATAAATCCATACCATTATTATTATTTTAATATGATGAGACTCTTGTTGTGAAATATTGATTTCTGTTCTTAAATAAATCTAATACCTTTAAAATTAAAATAGAATATCTAATTATATACATTTAAAATTAATGAATAGACCAGCATTTTGATCAAGACCTTTGTTATTAAAAGGAGCCTTCTGAAAGTGTGTCCTGCTCCAGGAACAGAGCCCAACACTAAAGCCCATATTACAGAGGCATACTCAAATAATTTCTGAATTAAAAATTACATCTGGAAAGTTATGTTTATTCCTTTATGTCCACCTCTATAGCAGGCCTACAGTCTGGTAACTGACTTAATCTAATTGACTGTTTGTTCTTGCTGTGTATCAGCTGCTGTTGAGGGGAAGCTGTCTTTTGTGGAATCAGATAAAGTTGTGATTAATTCCCTTACCAGTCACATATGCAACAGAGCTCATCCCAGCAACAGCCAAGGCATGGCCTCACCTCAAACACATTGTTTTTTCAACGCCTCCACTAAGTTCCAAGGAACTTCCCTAAATTACCATTTCCTTACTGGCTCAGTGGTAACAATCACACTGCTTGTCACTTCCAAAGAGTAATGTGTGATATTGAACAAACGTTCCACCAGTTTCATATATGCCACAACAACGCGAACCATGCAAGCTTTGCAGTACAAGCAAACTTCAGTTACATAAGTGTATTTAAATATGATTAGACAACTGTACTTTACTTTACTGTTCAGCTAAAATAGCTTAATGTCGCTATTTTAACAGAGGCCTAAAGTAATGTCATAAATAATATAATTTTAACACGGATACGTGATGGAATTTTTTAGTGGCTTACGAGGGGGAGGGGGAGTAGAGGAGAGAGTCAGACAGAATGGCAACGGGATGTGATAGGAGTGGTAGGAGGCCTTGAGGTGTATAACGGAACTGTGTGTGAGAGTTTGGCCTTGTTGGAGTACAGGGAGTACCACTAAGATAAGATAAGACCAGCTGCTGGCCAGACTTCTAATCGAGAGAAGGGACTAGGGCAGAGGTAAAGGAGACAGAAATTGTAATTTATCCATTTTAATCTTGATAATTTGTCCGGATCGTAGTCAATCAGTTCTGGTTCAGCGTCAGGTGCGTCGTCTGATTCGTGAAGTAGCTTTGATGTTTCATCCAGTTTCGTGGTTAGCCCTGTAGTACTGCGTAGCAGCTCACAGGTCTGATTCTCGATCAAGTCCACTCTTTTCTCCGTGTACGCAGCCCGGGGTGAGATGACACGAATCAGCTCCTCGCACTGTGCAACACCCTGTTGTAATCCCTTCAGCTTGTCACTCACGTCACAGAAGCACTGTTTAATTTCAGCAGACAGCGGCTGGGTAGCTTTAAAGGCAGCTGTCTTACAAATTTTGCAATAGTTTAAGGCAGTCCCAAGACCAATGAGCAGGAACCCCTCTATCATAAATCCAAACGTAATACATCCTCAACGTCCTCCATGGGCAGAACTTCTAAACACAGAACTTGCCAGTTCTTCCAGGCGTCCGTGTGTAGCCTGCCATAAAGGTCCCGCCAGAGGCAAATGGGTTCTCCGGTGCACCCTTCTTTTGTGAAAAATTGTGTCAATTGCGCTCAGAGACCAGTTAATCAGATCTATTTCCAGTTCTTAGGAGTTCAGCAAGCAGTAGAGTCAAAGAAATAAGAGAAATTTAGTATGACGAGACAAAACAAAAGAAGCATACACCAGAGGCAGGAGGAGCAGGAGGCGATGTCTGCCTTGTCCGAGAGCAGGAAGTGAAGTCCTGTGATAATGTCAAAGTGAGTCAAAGGGATGATGTCTCAACCAGACTTAGAGAAGTCTTTTAGAGAAGTGCTTTTATCTCCAGCAGGTTAGATTACTGTAACTGCCTGCTCACTGGTCTCTCAAAATGAGGGTTAAGACAGCTGCAGCTTATTCTGAGCAACGGCTGCTCGGGTTCTAACCAAAAACAGGAAGTACAACCACATCATTGTTCCTGTTGCTCAAAAAAAAATATATATATAGACTTTTAAACAGCACTGCTGGTTTACAAGACTCTTAATGGTTTAGCACCAGAATATATCTCTGACATGCTAGTTGCTTATGAACCTCCTCGGTCTCTGAGAACATCTGGGACAGGCCTTCTGCTGTTGACAAGCCTCAACTTTAACAATGTTCAAGGGAGGTTAAAACTTTCTCTTTAGCTCTGCCTACAATACAACTTAAAGTGCTTTTTATCTGCACTCTTTTAAAATGTTTTTCTTTTTCTTATGTTTCTTAATCTAAATCGTGTCAATTGTATTTTATTGCTGTAAAGCACTTTGAGTTACCCAGTGTATGAATTGTGCTATATAAATAAAATTGCCTTGCCTTGCCTTTTTATATATATATAAAAAGATATATTTTGAGTGTTTCTCCTGGAGATTGTCCTTGAGCCAATGGAGTGCAGCGACAGCTTAAAGCTCCATACATTAAACTTAAATGAATACATTTTTTATGTCTCTGAATAAAGAATCAAAAATGTATTGCCTTACTCTCAATACTTTACACATGCAAATAAAGCGAGTAAAAACATTTTAAAAAGTCAGTACTTTGACTGTGTCAATAAGCAACAGCTCAACTCCGAAATACCCTCACCCACCAGCACTTAACATAGCACAAATTATTGTCCTTAATCCTTAATTCCTTAATTAGTGTCATTAATCAATGTCACTAGTCTCCATTATAAAGAACACATTTTGGCACTACCTGTTTTTGCTTGCGGTTTGGTCTGTGTTTGGAGTAAATGGTAAATGGTAAAGTGTAGCTGAATCTCAGTTGATCAATTTGATGTGCTGCTTTGCCATATTAGGCTTGGGGTGTGTATTGTATCATGTTTGTAACATGTAGCTTAACGGGTAAATAGCCATGGCTCTACCTTTTATACAACTCTATGAGCCATAATAAATAATAATATTAAGTTAAATAATATTTACTTTGTAGTAGAAGGCTATACATTTAGTTTGATCATTTTACGACCAACACAGAGAAATTAAAAGTACATTTAATGGACATATGGTGAAAATGGATGAGATCACTCATTGTGCTGCAGTGAAGGGGTGTGTATCAGGGGGGTTTACATTCCGCATTATCGTCAACCATTGTTGTGACGGTTAAGTTGCATTGCATAGGATGTTCATTTATTCATTTTCTTTGTTAGGGTGACTGAAGCTTATCTCAGTAGCTTTGGGGCTGGACAATGGCCAGTTAGTCACAGAGACAGACAGTGACAGACAACCATTCACTCTCACATTCATTCACTAAGAGTTGCCAGTTGACCTATACATGCATGTGTTTGGGCGGTGGGGGGAAGCTGGAGTACCTGGAGAGAAACCACGGTAACACGTGGAGGACATGCAGACTCCTCAGAGAAAAAACAGAGTTTGCCGGTCGGGGACCAAACCCCCGAATCTTCTTGCTGTGAAATGGGAGTGCTAACCAATCTGCCTTTGTGCACCACATAGTATAAGATGACCAAGTGACCAAGTCCTCTTCTCCACGGTTGTAATGTGTTATGTACTCATTAGTGTTTGATTTATAGGCGTGTGTGTGGCTTTAATCAAAATATTTAGATGGATAACATAAAATGCAAACTGTTCTGAAGGCAGGACTCTGTTATAGACTATTTCAAATTTAGATTGCAGGTCCCAGGTCAACCACTATTACACCCGCTTGAGAATGGGCCATATTAAATTAAACTGCATTCAATTTGTCTCTTTGTTGTGTGGCAGCACCAGTCGCACTGTGGCTTTGAGAGGCACTTAGCCAGGTCTCCTATAAAAGCGTTTCCTTATCGGTAGTTCGCTCTCTGCTTTTGTCACGCCACTCCCGTTTGCTACACTTCCGGTGTCAGGTAAACAGCCACGTTGGCTTCCTTGTGTTTCCATTGTTCAGATCGCGCCGCTGGGAGTGTTCTGGTCTAACTGGGCATTTGCTGAGGTCCCATGCTGTGGTAGTGGTGACCCCTGGTGGTGGTGCTCCAGTTGTCTATTTTCTTTGGTTTGCCCATTTGTGTGTGTGTGTGTCATGTGTTTTGGATGCCCTCATTCTCACTGGATGTAACCTCCTCCTTCCTCACACTTCCCCTCACTGGTAAGCATCAGCCCTTGAATTCACATAGCTCTTTTAAAGATTATTTTGATCCTTTTTTTAAGAATTGGTATTTTATTGTTGTAATAAAATTAACATTTCTTTTACTCTGTCAGGGTTTTATTTGTTTGTTCTGCCACTTAACATAAATAAATCTTATTGTTTGTAAATTTTGGAATCTTGTCTCCTTTCGCAGTGAGCTTGTTTCCATAATAATCTCTGGGTGAAATTCCCAGGGTGGCGTAGTTGGCTTTTATTTTTATACAGACTCTTAAGCATCTAAAACATCTCTGCTCAGCGTGGTCACGCCACAGTTAAATAAACAGATATCCCACTGGACTATGCAGTCACTGTCCAAACCCAGAAACTGTTGAGGTACGTCTTCTCCATTGCAGGAGATATGAGAGAGCGAGAGATGATTTGACAGGAACAACAGGCAGGATTTTACAATGACATATCTCCTAGGAGCCCCTTCACAGAAACTTAGGAAAGTCATGGCTCAGTATCTAACATTAACAGGTCAACTACAGTACTTCCCTGTTATTCTTTTGTCTGCTTATCTCCTGTCCACACTCCAGTTCAGTAGGGCGGTAAATGCACCTCTCAGCTGGTTTGTGAGCAGACTAGAAGTGCATGGTGTTTTTCCCATTGACGGTAGAAGGGGTGGCCATAGCAAGCCTGCTTCCGGGGTTTGAAGCCTGTAAGGAAGTAGGCGTAGGCTCCATCAAGCCTCACCCCCATTGACATCCACTGAAAGATCGGCCAATTACAATGTGACTATTTTTGTCACAGTCATCATTCTAACTATGCCGTCTTTGTTTTAACACATTCTTATTATTCCCGTAGTTGTTTTATTGATATTTGTCACATAACTCAAGATATTAAGATTTTTAACTGACCTATCAGCTGCCTCCATTCTGCTATGTCGATTCGCGGGGGCGTGGCTGAAAGGTTTGATTGGCACTTGGTCCCGTCTTGTTATTTATGCTGTTCCCTGTTGACTTGTGTTTTCCAAAGCTTTTTAACCAGTATGTCCTAAAGTTTTTTGTTATTTAGTTTGTTAGTTGAAGGTGTTTTTTTAATGGAGATTGTTTGTTTTTTGGTTTAAATCACTTTCTCATCGTCCAACTGCACTAAATGAACCACGCTCCAGTTTGTAGGTGAGTAAATTCTGCATGTGTTCAAATACTGTTCAGAATATATACAGTATTTAAGTATTTGAGCTTTTGTTAGCTTTTGTGACCCAAAGGTGGCTGTGACTGGACCAAACTGGGTTAATAATAGGAAGATACTATCATATCTAACCTTCAGTTGTGTTGATAAAGGTATAATGCTCTTATACAGTTTGGTGTTTGTGCTGGTAATAAGCTATTTTTGTAGTTATAACCTACACGTTTAGACCTGAAGCAAATTTAAAAGTATTTTTTTTTTTTATTTGAAGTGAGCTTAATGTACTCAGTTGCAAAGATTTGGGTTGTGCCATTTTGGTAAATTCATTTGACACATGCCTATTTTATGAAAATAGATATTCTCTCTCCACAGATTTCCTAAAGGAGATGCTGTCAGGCAAAAGAAAGGCTCTTGGTTGTGTTGTGAGCACTTTGAAGTGAATATTCAGACATTTGTCATCTGTAAATCATAACAGCAGACAGGAAAATGTTTTGTCAGGTTTTAAACATGACAGACATTACCTCTAACCCAGTACATTTCACATTTACTAAAGTATTATATTTAGACAAAAGTAAGTTCAAATCAAAGTCTACTATTTTATAAAAAACAGTCCTTACACACACAGTAAACCACAGTGAGCTGGTGAATAAAGGACCAAGATACGTTATTTTTCTGTGATTAACAGTAAATCTCATGTACAGACGTGACCAGTCCCAACAGCAAGACTTGTTTTAAACATAAGTTTTTACTTGGTTCTCTTCCTCAGCTTCATCTGACATCACATCCTGGTCCGTCTACAACTTCAGCTTCTTTTAAATAAACTTAATCTCAAACAAATCTCCATTTATTTATGTGCTTCTAGGTTGGAAGGCATATTTAAACTGTATTTCAAGCTCTTAAATCTGAAATAATTTATACACTTCGTATTTAAGTGCACACTTTCTACACTAACTTGTAGAGTTGTTTTTATTCGGAGTGTCAAAAGACAAAACTTTAAATCATTTATTTATCACTATAGTGTTATTTTAGCATGACATAAGCAATAGAAAGAAGTTATTGTGGAAAAGAATCAGAAATCATAAAACACATTGTTTTGTCTCTTTTTTAATTGTAAGGATAAAGTAGTGCTGCAAAGATGGAAGGGTTTCTTGAACTTTCAGGTTGCTCCTGAGGTCTTTGACCTGCAGCTGCACGGGTAAGGAAACTGAAAAACAAAAATCAAAACTGGTTTAACACATATTTACTCCATCTCAAAAATACAGCACTTGCTTCTTTGACTACAATTTCTAAATAACCAGTTTCTTAAAAAGATATCCACCGTATCTATTTTATGAATGTATTAAAATAAGTTCAAGAAAACTATTAACCACAGATGCTATTTTAGATATCAAATAAAATAAAATGTATATAATAAAACATACAAAAAACCAAAAAAAAACAACAACATATTTTCTGCCCATGGTACCCCATGCACAAGGAACCCCTCCTACGAATGGAGAGGTTCAAGCCCGAGCCAGGCCCAGGTCTCAACACCTATGTGTTTACTGAACACAGTCATTCCCATGAAGAGTTGATAACATTGTAATGCGTGTAGTGTCCTGCCACATACAAGCCAACAGTTTGCTTTTCCTCATAAACACTGGCCCATCACTTTGTTTCAACCATAAAGTATCTTTTGTCAGGCGTTCCTTTCCTTGTGCTCTTTACTGTCCCACATAAACCAGTCTCCCATTCAGTTAATTTACTGACTGGCTGGCAACCTATAATAACTGTCCATGAACAAATGATGGCTCTTGTAGTAATGTTGGGACAGTAGTTTACAGTCTACTGAGTGGGTGGCACTTATGTCACCGCCGGCATCAGTGTGCTGTCCAGTGTGTAATAACCACTGCAAAACATACCCTGACTGGCTTTCACTCAATACATATGCTCTGTAGCCATATTTATCTGGTTTTCTGGGATTATACTGTTTTAGAATTGATCTTCCCTTGAATGCTATTGTCATCTCGTCTAAGGAAAGCTCCCTGAGAGGGCTGTAAACCACTGAAAAGCGAGGGAGAATTGGACTGTAGACTGTGAGAAACTGGAACAGCAGCATGGCTGGAAAGCCCCTCAGCTCCACTGGCACCTTCACTCTGGCTGCTATCCTCACACTCCCTTACTTCATAACTATAATAATAATACAGTTTATTTATATTTATATAGCACATTTCAAATGACAAGCATAGACTCAATAAAACTAACAAGACTTGTGTCAGAAAGAAAATGTTCTCCCCCGGAGTCTGAGTCAGCAGTAAATGGAACCAGTCCTTTGGTGCACATGTTCTTGTCTCACAATTTCTATTCTCATCAATTGCATTCTCCACACCTGCTACATGTCGCTTTTCTGCAACTTTGGCGCTAAAAGGGTTGTGTACACTGTAATTTTTGTTTGTGAGCTTATGAGGCACAAATAAAAATGTTACATTTAATCAGAAGCATCTGCACTGAACATTAGTCTTTAAGTTACACTTACATCTACTCCATTTTAAAGCTGGAGTTAAAGTTAACTGATTAATTACATAATTAATGCAGGCTTCAGCAGGTGTGTGGGGCCACGTGCTGCTGCCTGACACTGAGCTGGAAAGATACACTTTGGTCAAAGGCAGACAGAGCCTAGACTCTGGGATCAGTGAAAGAACTTTTAGAGAGTCTAGAGGAGAAAATCACCAGAAAATGGAGCGGTCTCTATAGGCTTAGCAGCTCATTAGCCAAGTGCTAGTCACCAAAAGAAGCATGTTAACAGTTTTGGGTGTTTTGTCAGACACAAGTATGTGGGACTGAACAGCAGGGGTCCTCCTTCAGAAAATTTGAATCAAAGCAGATGTAATTCCCTGTATTCTGGGTCATTTAAGATGATGTTTTATTATTTTAGTTGGACATTGTGAGTGGCCCCAACATCACAGACTGAAGGATTTCAAACACAAACAATACAAGATAAAAAATTGTTTATAAACCCCAACCTTTACTCTTTGTCTATGGTATGGGGCACCCTAAATTGGAGGCTTTTGCCCTGAAAACCCATCACATTGATCCATCTTTGATTTGAGGCAAACCCCTCAACCTAGCTCATCACTAGAACAATAGAAGGCACATAGAACTATGCTGCAAAAGGAAGAAAAACACCTGCACACGCTTTAATCTGGAGACCATTGTTCAAAACGTGGTTTATTTACAAATAAACTTTACAACTAAAATTTAGTTAATGTTTATGAGCTCTAATTTTTTTATTAGTTTTTGCTCGGGTTATTATTTATTTTTTTATTTTTCTGCAAAACGATCCTCAATTTGACCCAGTAAACATGCACGAAAAGTCATTTTTATTGGTCCCAGACTTCAAGCCCGGCGAAAAATGTATGTATTTGAAGTCCCCGAAAAAAAGCATACTTTGTGTGAATGTTTCCAGCGTTTGTTCCAGCTCTTGTTTCAGCCCTCACTCCAGCCTTTGCTCCAGGTCTCAGGTTTTGGACTTCAACTCTCAGCCCAGCTTCCCAGCTTGGTTCCAGTCACCGGCTCGGCCCCAGGCTTCGGCGCAGCTCCACGGTTCACTCCAACTCTCAGCCCAGCTCCCCAGCTTGGTCTTCAGTCACCGGTTCGGCCCCAGGCTTCGGCGCAGCTCCACGGTTCACTCCAACTCTGAGCCCAGCTCTCCAGCTTGGTCTCCAGTCACCGGTTGGCACCAGGTCTCGGTTCAGCTTCACGGCTCAACTCCAACTCTCAGCCCATCTCTCCAGCTTGATCCCCATCACAGGCTCGGCTCCATTCCTCATTGCCACTCTACAGCTCCACTCCAGATCTGGGTCCAGCTCCTCGGCTTGGTTCCAGTTCAGGACTTCACTTCAGCCATCAGCGAAGTTACTCAGCATGGACTACAGACTCAGATCCAAAATCCAGCTTCCTATCACTATCTGTACTTTAAAGTGTGACTTACCTTCACTGTCTTGTGCGCATTTGAGTCCTCAGTCCCGCATTACACTTAACAACTGCTTTTATCCTTTTCAGTCAGGATTCAGGCCCCATCACAGACTGAGACTGCACTTATCAAAGTCACAAATGACATCCGTATGAACACTGGCAGGCAAAGTCTCTGTCTTAGTTCTGTTGGACTTGAGTGCTGCGTTTGATACAGTGGACTATGAAATCCTGACACAAAGATTAGAGGAATGGATAGGCATCACTGGGACTGCCCTTAAATGGTTTCAGTCCTATCTTGAAGACAGGAAGTACTTTGTTTCGGTTGGTAACTGTGTATCAGACCAAATGGTCCTGAGATGTGGAGTTCCACAGGGGTCTATCTTGGGACCTCTATTATTCAATCTCTACATGCTTCCTTTAGGCCAGTTAATACGCAGCTGTGGCGTATCCTACCATAATTATGCAGATGAGATTTACATTTCACTCACAGCAGGTGAAAATGGACCAATCCATTCACTGTGTCACTGCATCGAACAGATTGATGTGTGGATGCAAAATAATTTTCTCCAACTGAACAGAAACAAGACTGATCTAATCATCTTTGGGCCACAGAAACAAAGAGAAAGTGTCAGCAGTCACCTCGAGTCTCTTTCTCTAAAATATAAAAATCAGGTTAGAAATCTAGGGGTCATCATGGACTCAGACTTGATTTTCCACAGTCACATCAAGTCAATTACATCATCTGCATTTTATCATCTTAAAAACATTTCCAGAGTCAAAGGGATGATATCTCAACCAGACTTAGAGAAACTTATCCATGCTTTTATCTCCAGCAGGTTAGATTACTGTAACGGCCTGCTCACTGGTCTCTCAAAACGAGGGTTAATACAGCTGCAGCTTATTCAGTGCACGCGGCTGCTCAGGTTCTAACCAAAACCAGGAAGTACAACCACATTACGCCAGTTTTAAAATCTCTGCACTGGCTTCCTGTTGCTCAGAGAATAGACTTTAAAACAGCACTGCTGGTCTCTAAATGGTTTAGCACCAGAATATATCTCTGACATGCTAGTTTCTTATGAACCTCCTCGGACTCTAAGAACATCTGGGACAGGCCTTCTGCTCGTGCCCAGAGTTAGAGCTAACGGGGTGAAGCAGCGTTTAAGTTTCACGCAGCAAAAATCTGGAACAGCCTCCCAGATGAAGTAAAACAAGCCTCAACTTTAACAATGTTCAAGGGGAGGTTAAAAACCTTCCTCTTTAGCTCCGCCTACACCACAACCTAAAGTGTTTTTCTTTTATTAAAGTCTTTTTCTTTTATCTGCACTCTTCTTTTTAAAATGTTTTAATTTTTCTTATGTTTCTTAATATAAATCTTGTAAATTGTCTTTTATTCCTGTAAAGCACTTTGAGTTACCCAGTGTATGAATTGTGCTATATAAATAAAAATTGCCTTGCCTTGCCTTGCCTCTTTTAAAAAACAACTTCATTCCACAGACACCAAACTTAGGCAAAATGAGCTAAACACATGTGTGTTCAATAGACAGGCGTTTTTCTTGACGTTTTTGCTCGAGTTCTATTTTTTTTTATTTTAATTTTTCTGTAAAATGATCCTCAATTTGACCCAGTAAACGTGCAACTAAAAGTCAAATTTATTGGCCCCAAAATTCAAACCCGGCAAAAAATGTATGTATTTGAAGTCCCCGAGGAAAAAGAATGAAAAATGACTCAGTGGCGACCCCTGGAAAATGAAAATACATTGTGCCTATGGAAAGTAAAAGTTTTTCAAATGTAGAAATTAGTGCTGTCAATCGATTAAAAAAAATTAACTAATTAATCGCAGAATTTTTTGAAATTAATCGCGATTAATCGCAATAAAAAGACTGAAACTTTTTGGATATGTAAATGTAAAATGTAAATAATTAATGTAAACTCAAGACAAAGAAACTATTTAAATTCAAAATATGATTGTTTATTGGAATTTTTGTTTAACTTATAACACAGATTTTCTCATGTAACATACCTGCAATAAACCATCAATATGGTTTATGACTCAAAATGTTTCTAATCATATTTTGCATTTGTTTGCATTTGTATTGTTTTATTAGTACTTTCACAAACATTTATATAAAGTACTGCGTATTCGTTTTACACTACATGCATCTTCTGATCAGACACTGGTGTTATTAAAAAAAAAAATACCCTGGAGCGGAAACGGAGCGAGACGTAAAAGGACGGAGTGCGGGAGGGCGCGAGGAGCGGAAAACAGTACACCCAGAGCGGAGCTTGAGCGGAGTAATTATGAAATACTTTGAGCGTGAAGCACAAATTCTTCCCGCTCAGCTCCGCTCACATAGTACTCTGCTCACAAGGCACCGTTGTAGCAGGGGTTGACAGATACTTGTACGCTATTGGTGCCAGCCTTGCATGTGTTGCTTCTCTCTTTTTCCACCACTGTTTTATACTGAAACTTTCCGTCTAAAAGTCCTTCCTTGGTCTTATCCATATTTCTTTGCACGTTGAACACACATCGGCCACAACCGGAAATAAAAAAAACTGCAACCGCGTTAATTGCGTTAATTTTTTTTAATGCGTTAAATATTTCAAATTAATCGCATGCGTTAACGCTAATTTTGACAGCACTAGTAGAAATACAAAACTTGGTACATCCAGAGGACACATCAGGGCAAACAGAAAAGTTTATTACAGCCACACCGTAAACTCAACAGAAAATCTACTATGTTGGGTGGAATGCGTGACCACCTAAATCGCACCCCTTGTGCTAAAGGCTTTTCATTTAAACAGCTCCAAATTTGGTGAGTATCATCTAGACACGTGTGCCAAAAAAGTTATCAATTTGTTTATTGATACATTTGTGGCTGTGGTCGTAATGAGTCTGTGAAGAGGCAGCCATTTCTTTGGGAAATAAATTTTTCCATTTCCCAATTGTGGAGACCTATAACTCTAAATTACAAGGTGGTGTAGCAGGCCCCAGCAGTAGCACAGGCCCGAGATGATGAAGCAGGCTCCAGCCAGAAGAAGATTCAAGCAGTAGCACAGGCCCGGTTATTTGACATTACTGTGAAGTTTGCGCTTTAAAGCACAAAATGCAATCCTCCGAGTACATGTGTCCCCGCGGTCTCAAGGGAGGCGAGGGCCTTTATTGCCGCTATGCGGCTTTAATTAGGCCGAGCCGGTGATGACCGGGAGGGCCTATTGTTTTGCTCAAATTATTATTATTATTATTTTTTCTTTTTCTGCAAAACAAAAAGTCATTTTTATTGGTCCCAGACTTCAAGCCTGGCGAAAAATTTATGCACTCCCTACAAACTTATAATGGGACCCAAGAATTTAATTTGTCATAGAGACATGAAATTTGGTACACACATCTCTTATGTCATGACGAGCATAAAAGCCAATGACAACCACCCCCTATCTATAAATGTGTTGCCATAGAAACGTCCCAAATATGTGTAAAAAGTCAATGGGAAGTGAAAATTTTAGTTTGTCGTAGAAAAATAAAACTTGGTACTCACATCCAGCATGGGCTTATGAACAAAAAAGCGGGAAGGCGGCCATTTTGAATTGAATAAGTGAACCGCCTTAGAATACGTCTCCCTTTAAAAAAACGAAAGGAAAGAGCTGCTTCATTCCACAGACACCAAACTTAGGCAAAATGAGCTAAACACGTGTGTTCAATAGACAGCACCTTTCTTGTCGTTTTTGCTCAAGTTATATATATTTTTTAAGTATAATTTTTCTGCAAAATGATCCTCAAATTGACCAAGTTCCCACCCAAATTTATGTATTTGAAAAATGCAATCCTCCGAGTACATGTGTCCCCGCGGTCTCAAGGGGGCGAGGGCCTTTATCGCTGCTTGCGGCTTTAATTTGACTTATAATTTAAGCACAAAATGCTTCTAAATTTACATACTGTTATATATTAATTTATAAGTTTTGCTTTTTGATTTATTTATTTAATGTTGGGCCTTAACAATTCCTCAGTTTCATTAATGCAATAGTCTTTGAAGTTTGATGTTAAATTTTCCATTGATATCAAGTTCAGAAAGTCTTTCAACCAGTTATTAATGTTGAAGCAGTCAGCTTTATGTATTTTCCAGTTCATTAAAATGATAACTTTTTGCAGACATGAATCCTAATGTTGCAATTTTTTGTTCTGATTTGGACATGGTGTTTTGCAAAGTATTAAAACATTTTTGATTCCTTCCTATGTAACAAGAAGTTACATAGTGTTGCTTTACGACACAGTGACAAGTCACTGATCTCTGTCTTCGCCAGAAGTAAACTGGGACTGTTGCTATGCAAAACCTTAACATTGAAATGATTGTTCAATCATTATTCTCATAGGTTTTCATTAATTAACTGCTTAAAGCGTTAAGGTTAGTCTCCACTGTGAGTGGGACAGGTGGATGTTCCGCGCCGCTGTCATAGAGCGGTGGACAGGTGTGGAGGAGTCTCATGCTTCAGAAAATGTGTGAACATGCTACAGGTGCTACAGGACTTCAGAAATCCTAAAGCACAACAATCTCGCGGTCCTAGACTTGCTGTTGAGGTGGACAGCTGCACTAATCTTCAGTGGGTCTCCAGGAGGGACCAGCTGCCCCAGACTCCTGGTGCTCTCTACGGGCACAGTTTAACTAGCTCAGTGACAGATCGCCGTCTTAGGCGAGTTACTTCTGGGTGTAAAAACAGGGTCAGAAACAATGATAAAAGAAATTAATTGTAAGCGTGACTTGTGAATGGAAACAACTTAGAGAAAGCAGCAAAAGGTAGTTTATATACATTAAAAATGACAATCATGAAATTATTTTCTTTGATTATGGTTTGGTTTGGTTACAGTTCCATGTTTACATTTACATTTTTTGTTTCCGTTTACTTATAAGCTGACCCTAGATTGATGCCATACAAAGTGCCCAAGAATTTAGGAAGCTGGAAGGACTTCCTTAAGACAATAATAGTCATTAAATCTATATTTATGTGTTAACTATGTTGAGCAGGAAGAGAGGTCAACAGTGACTGGACCTAAACGGGTCATAGAACCTGAAGCTTCCTGGAGTACTCAGGGTGGGGACAGTGTCAGTGCATCAGTTTGATGAAATCACAGGAAAGTAACCACAGGAAATAGATTCACTCCCAAAATGACAAACGGTGACTCAGTAGATGTGCCAACAGTGGTTTGTATCAGAGGCATTCAGTCGTACCATAAATAAACCTGGTCTTTGTCCTGGTAACCTCTGCACCTGGGTGTGGCGCGGACGGGAACAAAGCGGGATGTGACTTTGTTCTGGTCCTGGAAACCAAATCATCTGGTGTTTTTTTTGGAGTAGTCTGGTTTAAGATGTGGTCTGTTATGATGGCGTCTTGCGGTGGATGGCCACGGTCCAAAGCGGCGGCCCACAGTTTGTGTTCTCAAACGACACAAAGCAGAGCGGCCCATCTAAGTAAATGTTTTCTCTGATAAGTAAAGTGTCTTTAGTGTCCATGCAGAGGTACCCCAGAGGTGCTCCTCACACTGTTTTTCCTCTGACAGTGAGGACACGTGCCAGAGGTATACCCCGTCGGTTTTGGTAGAGCAATGCCACATAAAACACAGCCTAGTTAAATCCTCAGCTTGGGTTTGTTTGTTTTAGGTCAATTCTGTATTTCTGTGCCTTTCTATCTGCATACTTGCATGACTAAGACTAAAATGATGAAAATATGAAGGCGCTGGAAGCTAGCTACAGAACACCCTAATTTGTTTATGAGTGGGGATATACCTGCAGTTTGAGTACACACACCACATTTCCTTGTTTATTATAGTCTTTGTTTGATGCATCCAAGGTGCGGGGTCACAAAAAACAAGGGCCTTTTACATGAACATACTGATTAGGAAAACGCTACAATCATATTGATTTGCTTTGACATGACAACGCTACAACACACTCTGCGTTCCCACTGAGCCAAACAAAACAATGTAGTATTGATGCCAGACAGAGATGGGGACTCATCATAGCAGACGGAGACTTGCAACTCGACTCAGACTCATGGTTCAAAGACTCGGGACTTGACTTGGACTCACAGTTTAGGACTTGTGGACAATCAACCTTTTCACACCCACTCGCATAGTTCAAGCATTTGCTCGAATGAATATAGTTTTCATGCCTTTCATCATTGGGCATTGGGCATTTTAGCTCAGTTCAATGTGTTGGCTTAATTGGCAGCACATGCAGCTGTGAGTAAGTCAAGTGTGGGCTCAAGAGCTTCCAGCAGAACTTTTAAAATAAAACACTATCGTGAACATCCAAAATCTATTACAATTTTTTCTGTGAGGACCAGTAGAAAATGAGGGGGGTTGAGGGTGGCCACCATTATTTTCCAGCACTACATTAACCCTTTTGGGCAAGGATTTCACCAGAGCTTCACAGGTTGCCACTGGAGTCCTCTTCCACCCCTCCATGATGACATCGTGGATGTTTGAGACCTTGCGCTCCTCCACTTTCCGTTTAAGGATTCCCCACAGGTGCTCAAAAGAGTTTGGATCTGGAGACATGTTTAGCCAGTCCATCACCTTTACCCTCAGCTTCTTAAGCAAGGCAGTGGTCATCTTGGAGGTGTGTTTGGGGTCATTATCATGTTGGAATACTGCCCTGCGGCCCAGTCTCTAAAGGGAGGGGATCATGCTCTGCTTCAGTATGTCACAGTACATGTCGGCTTTCATGGTTCCCTCAATGAACTGTAGCTCCCTGGTGCCGACAGCACTCATGCAGCCTCAGACCATGACACTCTCACCACCATGTTTGACTGTAGGCAAGACACACATGTCTTTGTACTCCTCACCTCTTGCCGCCACACACGCTTGACACCATCTGAACCAAATAAGTTTATCTTGGTCTCATCAGACCACAAGACATGGCTCCAGTAATCCATGTCCTTAGTCTGCTTGTCTTCAGCAAACTGTTTGCGCGCTTTCTTGTGCATCATCTTTAGAAGAGGCTTCCTTCTGGGACGACAGCCATGCAGACCAATTTGATGCAGTGTGCGGCGTATGGTCTGAGCACAGACAGGCTGACCCCCCACCCCTTCAACCTCTGTAGCAATGCTGGCAGCACTCATAAGTCTATTTTTCAAACACAACCTCTGGATATGACGCTGAGCACGTGCACTCAACTTCATTGGTCGACCATAGCGAGGCCTGTTCTGAGTGGAACGTGTCCTGTTAAACCGCTGCATGGTCTTGGCCACCTGGCTACAGCTCAGTTTCAAGGTCTTGGCAATCTTCTTATAGCCTATGCCATCTTTATGTAGAGCAACAGTTCTTTTTTTTCAGATCCTTAGAAAGTTCTTTGCCATGAGGTGCCATGTTAAACTTCCAGTGACCAGTATGAGAGAGAATGAGCAATAACACCAAATTTAACACACCTTCTCCCCATTCACACCTGTGACGCATGACACTGGGGAGAGAAAATTGCTAATTGGGGCCACTTTGGACATATTTACTGTGTACTCACTTTTGTGGCCAGCGGTTTAGACATTATTGCGTGTGTGTTGAGTTATTTTGAGGGGACGGCAAATTTACGCTGTTATACAAGCTGTACACTCGTGTGAGGGGTGGACTGTGAGATACTGTGAGAAAACCTCAACTCCATTTTGAATGACACATGATGAAAACTCCCCAAGTGATAGCTTCTGGATAAGAATAATATCCCTAAGAAAGGCACATACACCACCACCCTTTTGTTCTCCCATAGTTTCATACAAATGTGAAATTAGATGGAGTGGATTCAATAAGGACTGTATTTCCAGTCTTGCTGTTCCATGTTTCAGTTAAAAACATAAAAGCTTATATAAAGTTATAAAAATCATCAAAACCACATTAAGGAATAACACTACAATTATTTTATTACAATTTTTTACATTAATTAATATGGTTGTTGAGAGTTTTTATAGATTTATTCTCAAACTCAAATCTTCTCAAATTCAACCACTTTTTCAACACTTGGATACAGTAAATTGACAA
>CM044564.2:20902445-20979945 GCA_024416835.2 Perccottus glenii
ATTCATGGTGCTAGACACCTCTTTTATAACATGGCTCAAATTGAGATATCATTGTGTTAACAGTGTGAATGTGCACAAGTAATCCAATGGGTGCTACCAGATCTGACTTTGTTTGTGAGAGTTAGGGGAGATTATATTTCCTCAAATGGCTGCCTTGTTACAGACTTGTTACAACCAAATCCACACATTTTAAAAACAACTTGATAACTTTTGTTAGCACATGTGTCTAGTTTATTTTGCCCAGGTTTGATGACTGTGGGATGAAGCAAATATTTTCTGTTCTATTGCCGGCTCTGGCAATATAAAAACTTCTTAAACATGCCTAAATTCAGGAAATGTGGAAAGTAAGGATAACAAAGAACGACTGTAGAAAGAAACAGAGTCTGTATTTAACTATGTGACCTCAGGAAAAATGAGTATCAAATCTTACCACACCAAGTCTTCTACTCATTCAAAGGTCACATCTAGACCTTTATCTCAGGACTGTGCAAAAGACAAGATGCAGCTACTTACAGATGCATGCAGCTTCACAGGTTTGTGCTAACCCTGTCTATAACACAGGGAACTTGTGAAAGAAGCTTTTCCACCCTTAAATGAATTTTAAAAAAGGCTTAGGTGCTCTCTTTCATAACAGCACAATTCACATCTCAAATTGTGCTTCTCTTCAAAAGATATGTTACCTCCAAAACAAGAAATAAGCACAACAGCTCTTGTCAAGGACTTCGTACTGAGAGTCTCTCAGTGGAAGTTGTCTTCCTGTACCAGAACCAACAATTTTCAGTGGCAACACATTCAGGTAGAACAACTGGAAGATTTTATTTCAGACCCTCATTGGCAAGAAAAAATATACTAGCTGAAAAAAAGATTTACTGTCTGCGCAGGAATGTGACCGGACTTGCCAGAAAAGCCACAGTTGGGTACAGAGTGAGCCTATAACACAGCATGGACAAAACTCCAAGAATAAATATGGCAATCCATTTCTTATAGCCAAGACCTTCAGAGACAAACTCTATGCATGGCCTAAGATAAGTCTTTATTAATAATAATTGATCACACATCACCAAATGAAAGCTATTTAATAAAGGCTTGCAGACATTGTCAGACAGAAGGTCTGAAGGTTTGTGAAGTGGGGGGTCTGGGTGGTCTTCCCCAGGAAATACTTAATAAAGTAGATGTAATTGCCTGTATTCTGGTGCATTTTAAATGAATTCATGAAGATTTTTGCTGCTATATAAACTACAAAACCATGGAATTTTCCCAGTTCATTAATAACTGCATCTGTTTATAATGATGAAGTTTGGATTGGTTATAGTTCATGACCCCCATCATGACTCTTTTAGGGGCGCAGTGGCTCAGTGGTAGAGTGGTTGTCCCTTAACTGGAAGGTTGGTGGTTCGATTCGCTCGCCACAGCTCATACTGTCGTTGTGTCCTTGGGCAAGACACTTAACTCACCTTGCCTAAAGTGCCACAGCTCTGGTGTATGAATGTGTGAGAATGTTTGGAGGTTGGAGAGTCCGTAGGTGCAAAATGGCTGCCACGTCTCCACCACCAGTGTGTGACTGTGGAGTGAATGAATAATGGACTCTGTAAAGCACTTTGAGAGCCTTGAAAAGCACTATATAAATCCATACCATTATTATTATTTTAATATGATGAGACTCTTGTTGTGAAATATTGATTTCTGTTCTTAAATAAATCTAATACCTTTAAAATTAAAATAGAATATCTAATTATATACATTTAAAATTAATGAATAGACCAGCATTTTGATCAAGACCTTTGTTATTAAAGGAGCCTTCTGAAAGTGTGTCCTGCTCCAGGAACAGAGCCCAACACTAAAGCCCATATTACAGAGGCATACTCAAATAATTTCTGAATTAAAAATTACATCTGGAAAGTTATGTTTATTCCTTTATGTCCACCTCTATAGCAGGCCTACAGTCTGGTAACTGACTTAATCTAATTGACTGTTTGTTCTTGCTGTGTATCAGCTGCTGTTGAGGGGAAGCTGTCTTTTGTGGAATCAGATAAAGTTGTGATTAATTCCCTTACCAGTCACATATGCAACAGAGCTCATCCCAGCAACAGCCAAGGCATGGCCTCACCTCAAACACATTGTTTTTTCAACGCCTCCACTAAGTTCCAAGGAACTTCCTAAATTACCATTTCCTTACTGGCTCAGTGGTAACAATCACACTGCTTGTCACTTCCAAAGAGTAATGTGTGATATTGAACAAACGTTCCACCAGTTTCATATATGCCACAACAACGCGAACCATGCAAGCTTTGCAGTACAAGCAAACTTCAGTTACATAAGTGTATTTAAATATGATTAGACAACTGTACTTTACTTTACTGTTCAGCTAAAATAGCTTAATGTCGCTATTTTAACAGAGGCCTAAAGTAATGTCATAAATAATATAATTTTAACACGGATACGTGATGGAATTTTTTAGTGGCTTACGAGGGGGAGGGGGAGTAGAGGAGAGAGTCAGACAGAATGGCAACGGGATGTGATAGGAGTGGTAGGAGGCCTTGAGGTGTATAACGGAACTGTGTGTGAGTTCCTTGGCTTTTGCCTTGTTGGAGTACAGGGAGTACCACTAAGATAAGATAAGACTCAGCTGCTGGCCAGACTTCTAATCGAGAGAAGGGACTAGGGCAGAGGTAAAGGAGACAGAAATTGTAATTTATCCATTTTAATCTTCGGTAATTTGTCCGGATCGTAGTCAATCAGTTCTGGTTCAGCGTCAGGTGCGTGCGTCTGATTCGTGAAGTAGCTTTGATGTTTCATCCAGTTTCGTGGTTAGCCCTGTAGTACTGCGTAGCAGCTCACAGGTCTGATTCTCGATCAAGTCCACTCTTTTCTCCGTGTACGCAGCCCGGGGTGAGATGACACGAATCAGCTCCTCGCACTGTGCAACACCCTGTTGTAATCCCTTCAGCTTGTCACTCACGTCACAGAAGCACTGTTTAATTTCAGCAGACAGCGGCTGGGTAGCTTTAAAGGCAGCTGTCTTACAAATTTTGCAATAGTTTAAGGCAGTCCCAAGACCAATGAGCAGGAACCCCTCTATCATAAATCCAAACGTAATACATCCTCAACATCCTCCATGGGCAGAACTTCTAAACACAGAACTTGCCAGTTCTTCCAGGCGTCCCGTGTGTAGCCTGCCATAAAGGTCCCGCCAGGGCAAATGGGTTCTCCCGGTGCACCCTTCTTTTGTGAAAAAATTGTGTCAATTGCGCTCAGAGACCAGTTAATCAGATCCATTTCCAGTTCTTAGGAGTTCAGCAAGCAGTAGAGTCAAAGAAATAAGAGAAATTTAGTATGACGAGACAAAACAAAAGAAGCATACACCAGAGGCAGGAGGAGCAGGAGGCGATGTCTGCCTTGTCCGAGAGCAGGAAGTGAAGTCCTGTGATAATGTCAAAGTGAGTCAAAGGGATGATGTCTCAACCAGACTTAGAGAAGTCTTTTAGAGAAGTGCTTTTATCTCCAGCAGGTTAGATTACTGTAACTGCCTGCTCACTGGTCTCTCAAAACGAGGGTTAAGACAGCTGCAGCTTATTCTGAACGCGGCTGCTCGGGTTCTAACCAAAACCAGGAAGTACAACCACATCACTGTTCCTGTTGCTCAAAAAAAAATATATATATAGACTTTTAAACAGCACTGCTGGTTTACAAGACTCTTAATGGTTTAGCACCAGAATATATCTCTGACATGCTAGTTGCTTATGAACCTCCTCGGTCTCTGAGAACATCTGGGACAGGCCTTCTGCTGTTGACAAGCCTCAACTTTAACAATGTTCAAGGGGAGGTTAAAAACTTTTCTCTTTAGCTCCGCCTACAATACAACTTAAAGTGCTTTTTATCTGCACTCTTTTAAAATGTTTTTCTTTTTCTTATGTTTCTTAATCTAAATCGTGTCAATTGTATTTTATTGCTGTAAAGCACTTTGAGTTACCCAGTGTATGAATTGTGCTATATAAATAAAATTGCCTTGCCTTGCCTTTTTATATAGAGCTATTTTGAGTGTTTCTCCTGGAGATTGTCCTTGAGCCAATGGAGTGCAGCGACAGCTTAAAGCTCCATACATTAAACTTAAATGAATACATTTTTTATGTCTCTGAATAAAGAATCAAAAATGTATTGCCTTACTCTCAATACTTTACACATGCAAATAAAGCGAGTAAAAACATTTTAAAAAGTCAGTACTTTGACTGTGTCAATAAGCAACAGCTCAACTCCGAAATACCCTCACCCACCAGCACTTAACATAGCACAAATTATTGTCCTTAATCCTTAATTCCTTAATTAGTGTCATTAATCAATGTCACTAGTCTCCATTATAAAGAACACATTTTGGCACTACCTGTTTTTGCTTGTTTGGTCTGTGTTTGGAGTAAATGGTAAATGGTAAAGTGTAGCTGAATCTCAGTTGATCAATTTGATGTGCTGCTTTGCCATATTAGGCTTGGGGTGTGTATTGTATCATGTTTGTGACATGTAGCTTAACGGGTAAATAGCCATGGCTCTACCTTTTATACAACTCTATGAGCCATAATAAATAATAATATTAAGTTAAATAATATTTACTTTGTAGTAGAAGGCTATACATTTAGTTTGATCATTCTACGACCAACACAGAGAAATTAAAAGTACATTTAATGGACATATGGTGAAAATGGATGAGATCACTCATTGTGCTGCAGTGAAGGGGTGTGTATCAGGGGTTTACATTCCGCATTATCGTCAACCATTGTTGTGACGGTTAAGTTGCATTGCATAGGATGTTCATTTATTCATTTTCTTCCCCTTTCTTTGTTAGGGTGACTGAAGCTTATCTCAGTAGCTTTGGGGCTGGACAATGGCCAGTTAGTCACAGAGACAGACAGTGACAGACAACCATTCACTCTCACATTCATTCACTAAGAGTTGCCAGTTGACCTATACATGCATGTGTTTGGGCGGTGGGGGGAAGCTGGAGTACCTGGAGAGAAACCACGGTAACACGTGGAGGACATGCAGACTCCTCAGAGAAAAAACAGAGTTTGCCGGTCGGGGACCAAACCCCCGAATCTTCTTGCTGTGAAATGGGAGTGCTAACCAATCTGCCTTTGTGCACCACATAGTGTAAGATGACCAAGTGACCAAGTCCTCTTCTCCACGGTTGTAATGTGTTATGTACTCATTAGTGTTTGATTTATAGGCGTGTGTGTGGCTTTAATCAAAATATTTAGATGGATAACATAAAATGCAAACTGTTCTGAAGGCAGGACTCTGTTATAGACTATTTCAAATTTAGATTGCAGGTCCCAGGTCAACCACTATTACACCCGCTTGAGAATGGGCCATATTAAATTAAACTGCATTCAATTTGTCTCTTTGTTGTGTGGCAGCACCAGTCGCACTGTGGCTTTGAGAGGCACTTAGCCAGGTCTCCTATAAAAGCGTTTCCTTATCGGTAGTTCGCTCTCTGCTTTTGTCACGCCACTCCCGTTTGCTACACTTCGGTGTCAGGTAAACAGCCACGTTGGCTTCCTTGTGTTTCCATTGTTCAGATCGCGCCGCTGGGAGTGTTCTGGTCTAACTGGGCATTTGCTGAGGTCCCATGCTGTGGTAGTGGTGACCCCTGGTGGTGGTGCTCCAGTTGTCTATTTTCTTTGGTTTGCCCATTTTGTGTGTGTGTGTGTCATGTGTTTTGGGTGCCCTCATTCTCACTGGATGTAACCTCCTCCTTCCTCACACTTCCCTCACTGGTAAGCATCAGCCCTTGAATTCACATAGCTTTTTAAAGATTATTTTGATCCTTTTTAAGAATTGGTATTTTATTGTTGTAATAAAATTAACATTTCTTTTACTCTGTCAGGGTTTTATTTGTTTGTTCTGCCACTTAACATAAATAAATCTTATTGTTTGTAAATTTTGGAATCTTGTCTCCTTTCGCAGTGAGCTTGTTTCCATAATAATCTCTGGGTGAAATTCCCAGGGTGGCGAGTTGGCTTTTATTTTTATACAGACTCTTAAGCATCTAAAACATCTCTGCTCAGCGTGGTCACGCCACAGTTAAATAAACAGATATCCCACTGGACTATGCAGTCACTGTCCAAACCCAGAAACTGTTAAGGTACGTCTTCTCCATTGCAGCAGATATGAGAGAGCGAGAGATGATTTGACAGAATCAACAGGCAGGATTTTACAATGACATATCTCCTAGGAGCCCCTTCACAGAAACTTAGGAAAGTCATGGCTCAGTATCTAACAGTAACAGGTCAACTACAGTACTTCCCTGTTATTCTTTTGTCTGCTTATCTCCTGTCCACACTCCAGTTCAGTAGGGGGCGGTAAATGCACCTCTCAGCTGGTTTGTGAGCAGACTAGAAGTGCATGGTGTTTTTCCCATTGACGGTAGAAGGGGTGGCCATAGCAAGCCTGCTTCCGGGGTTTGAAGCCTGTAAGGAAGTAGGCGTAGGCTCCATCAAGCCTCACCCCCATTGACATCCACTGAAAGATCGGCGCCAATTACGATGTGACTATTTTTGTCACAGTCATCATTCTAACTATGCCGTCTTTGTTTTAACACATTCTTATTATTCCCGTAATTGTTTTATTGATATTTGTCACATAACTCAAGATATTAAGATTTTTAACTGACCTATCAGCTGCCTCCATTCTGCTATGTCGACTCGCGGGGGCGTGGCTGAAAGGTTTGATTGGCACTTGGTCCCGTCTTGTTATTTACGCTGTTCCCTGTTGACTTGTGTTTTCCAAAGCTTTTTAACCAGTATGTCTTAAAGTTTTTTGTTATTTAGTTTGTTAGTTGAAGGTGTTTTTTTAATGGAGATTGTTTGTTGTTTGGTTTAAATCACTTTCTCATCGTCCAACTGCACTAAATGAACCACGCTCCAGTTTGTAGGTGAGTAAATTCTGCATGTGTTCAAATACTGTTCAGAATATATACAGTATTTAAGTATTTGAGCTTTTGTTAGCTTTTGTGACCCAAAGGTGGCTGTGACTGGACCAAACTGGGTTAATAATAGGAAGATACTATCATATCTAACCTTCAGTTGTGTTGATAAAGGTATAATGCTCTTATACAGTTTGGTGTTTGTGCTGGTAATAAGCTATTTTTGTAGTTATAACCTACACGTTTAGACCTGAAGCAAATTTAAAAGTATTTTTTTTTTTATTTGAAGTGAGCTTAATGTACTCAGTTGCAAAGATTTGGGTTGTACCATTTTGGTAAATTCATTTGACACATGCCTATTTTATGAAAATAGATATTCTCTCTCCACAGATTTCCTAAAGGAGATGCTGTCAGGCAAAAGAAAGGCTCTTGGTTGTGTTGTGAGCACTTTGAAGTGAATATTCAGACATTTGTCATCTGTAAATCATAACAGCAGACAGGAAAATGTTTTGTCAGGTTTTAAACATGACAGACATTACCTCTATCCCAGTACAGTTCACATTTACTAAAGTATTATATTTAGACAAAAGTAAGTTCAAATCAAAGTCTACTATTTTATAAAAAACAGTCCTTACACACACAGTAAACCACAGTGAGCTGGTGAATAAAGGACCAAGATACGTTATTTTTCTGTGATTAACAGTAAATCTCATGTACAGACGTGACCAGTCCCAACAGCAAGACTTGTTTTAAACATAAGTTTTTACTTGGTTCTCTTCCTCAGCTTCATCTGACATCACATCCTGGTCCGTCTACAACTTCAGCTTCTTTTAAATAAACTTAATCTCAAACAAATCTCCATTTATTTATGTGCTTCTAGGTTGGAAGGCATATTTAAACTGTATTTCAAGCTCTTAAATCTGAAATAATTTATACACTTCGTATTTAAGTGCACACTTTCTACACTAACTTGTAGAGTTGTTTTTATTCGGAGTGTCAAAAGACAAAACTTTAAATCATTTATTTATCACTATAGTGTTATTTTAGCATGCCATAAGCAATAGAAAGAAGTTATTGTGGAAAAGAATCAGAAATCATAAAACACATTGTTTTGTCTCTTTTTTAATTATAAGGATAAAGTAGTGCTGCAAAGATGGAAGGGTTTCTTGAACTTTCAGGTTGCTCCTGAGGTCTTTGACCTGCAGCTGCACGGGTAAGGAAACTGAAAAACAAAAATCAAAACTGGTTTAACACATATTTACTCCATCTCAAAAATACAGCACTTGCTTCTTTGACTACAATTTCTAAATAACCAGTTTCTTAAAAAGATATCCACCGTATCTATTTTATGAATGTATTAAAATAAGTTCAAGAAAACTATTAACCACAGATGCTATTTTAGATATCAAATAAAATAAAATGTATATAATAAAACATACAAAAAACCAAAAAAACATATTTTCTGCCCATGGTACCCCATGCACAAGGAACCCCTCCTACGAATGGGAGAGGTTCAAGCCCGAGCCAGGCCCAGGGCTCAACACCTATGTGTTTTACGAACACAGTCATTCCCATGAAGAGTTGATAACATTGTAATGCGTGTAGTGTCCTGCCACATACAAGCCAACAGTTTGCTTTTCCTCATAAACACTGGCCCATCACTTTGTTTCAACCATAAAGTATCTTTTGTCAGGCGTTCCTTTCCTTGTGCTCTTTACTGTCCCACATAAACCAGTCTCCCATTCAGTTAATTTACTGACTGGCTGGCAACCTATAATAACTGTCCATGAACAAATGATGGCTCTTGTAGTAATGTTGGGACAGTAGTTTACAGTCTACTGAGTGGGTGGCACTTATGTCACCGCCGGCATCAGTGTGCTGTCCAGTGTGTAATAACCACTGCAAAACATACCCTGACTGGCTTTCACTCAATACATATGCTCTGTAGCCATATTTATCTGGTTTTCTGGGATTATACTGTTTTAGAATTGATCTTCCCTTGAATGCTATTGTCATCTCGTCTAAGGAAAGCTCCCTGAGAGGGCTGTAAACCACTGAAAAGCGAGGGAGAATTGGACTGTAGACTGTGAGAAACTGGAACAGCAGCATGGCTGGAAAGCCCTCAGCTCCACTGGCACCTTCACTCTGGCTGCTATCCTCACACTCCTTACTTCATAACTATAATAATAATACAGTTTATTTATATTTATATAGCACATTTCAAATGACAAGCATAGACTCAATAAAACTAACAAGACTTGTGTCAGAAAGAAAATGTTCTCCCCCGGAGTCTGAGTCAGCAGTAAATGGAACCAGTCCTTTGGTGCACATGTTCTTGTCTCACAATTTCTATTCTCATCAATTGCATTCTCCACACCTGCCACATGTCGCTTTTCTGCAACTTTGGCGCTAAAAGGGTTGTGTACACTGTAATTTTTGTTTGTGAGCTTATGAGGCACAAATAAAAATGTTACATTTAATCAGAAGCATCTGCACTGAACATTAGTCTTTAAGTTACACTTACATCTATTCCATTTTAAAGCTGGAGTTAAAGTTAATTGATTAATTACATAATTAATGCAGGCTTCAGCAGGTGTGTGGGGGCCACGTGCTGCTGCCTGACACTGAGCTGGAAAGATACGCTTTGGTCAAAGGCAGACAGAGCCTAGACTCTGGGATCAGTGAAAGAACTTTTAGAGAGTCTAGAGGAGAAAATCACCAGAAAATGGAGCGGTCTCTATAGGCTTAGCAGCTCATTAGCCAAGTGCTAGTCACCAAAAGAAGCATGTTAACAGTTTTGGGTGTTTTGTCAGACACAAGTATGTGGGACTGAACAGCAGG
Source organism: Perccottus glenii (assembly GCA_024416835.2). Lineage (NCBI taxonomy): Eukaryota > Metazoa > Chordata > Actinopteri > Gobiiformes > Odontobutidae > Perccottus > Perccottus glenii. Next base: position 20,912,200 of record CM044564.2, read on the forward strand.
GGGTCCTCCTTCAGAAAATTTGAATCAAAGCAGATGTAATTCCCTGTATTCTGGGTCATTTAAGATGATGTTTTATTATTTTAGTTGGACATTGTGAGTGGCCCCAACATCACAGACTGAAGGATTTCAAACACAAACAATACAAGATAAAAAATTGTTTATAAACCCCAACCTTTACTCTTTGTCTATGGTATGGGGCACCCTAAATTGGAGGCTTTTGCCCTGAAAACCCATCACATTGATCCATCTTTGATTTGAGGCAAACCCCTCAACCTAGCTCATCACTAGAACAATAGAAGGCACATAGAACTATGCTGCAAAAGGAAGAAAAACACCTGCACACGCTTTAATCTGGAGACCATTGTTCAAAACGTGGTTTATTTACAAATAAACTTTACAACTAAAATTTAGTTAATGTTTATGAGCTCTAATTTTTTTTTTATTAGTTTTTGCTCGGGTTATTATTTATTTTTTTATTTTTCTGCAAAATGATCCTCAATTTGACCCAGTAAACATGCACGAAAAGTCATTTTTATTGGTCCCAGACTTCAAGCCCGGCGAAAAATGTATGTATTTGAAGTCCCCGAAAAAAAGCATACTTTGTGTGAATGTTTCCAGCGTTTGTTCCAGCTCTTGTTTCAGCCCTCACTCCAGCCTTTGCTCCAGGTCTCAGGTTTTGGACTTCAACTCTCAGCCCAGCTTCCCAGCTTGGTTCCAGTCACCGGCTCGGCCCCAGGCTTCGGCGCAGCTCCACGGTTCACTCCAACTCTGAGCCCAGCTCTCCAGCTTGGTCTCCAGTCACCGGTTTGGCACCAGGTCTCGGTTCAGCTCCACGGCTCACTCCAACTCTCAGCCCAGCTCTCCAGCTTGGTCTCCAGTCACCGGTTCGGCACCAGGTCTCGGTTCAGCTTCACGGCTCAACTCCAACTCTCAGCCCATCTCTCCAGCTTGATCCCCATCACAGGCTCGGCTCCATTCCTCATTGCCACTCTACAGCTCCACTCCAGATCTGGGTCCAGCTCGGCTTGGTTCCAGTTCAGGACTTCACTTCAGCCATCAGCGAAGTTACTCAGCATGGACTACAGACTCAGATCCAAAATCCAGCTTCCTATCACTATCTGTACTTTAAAGTGTGACTTACCTTCACTGTCTTGTGCGCATTTGAGTCCTCAGTCCCGCATTACACTTAACAACTGCTTTGATCCTTTTCAGTCAGGATTCAGGCCCCATCACAGACTGAGACTGCACTTATCAAAGTCACAAATGACATCCGTATGAACACTGACGCAGGCAAAGTCTCTGTCTTAGTTCTGTTGGACTTGAGTGCTGCGTTTGATACAGTGGACTATGAAATCCTGACACAAAGATTAGAGGAATGGATAGGCATCACTGGAACTGCCCTTAAATGGTTTCAGTCCTATCTTGAAGACAGGAAGTACTTTGTTTCGGTTGGTAACTGTGTATCAGACCAAATGGTCCTGAGATGTGGAGTTCCACAGGGTCTATCTTGGGACCTCTATTATTCAATCTCTACATGCTTCCTTTAGGCCAGTTAATACGCAGCTGTGGCGTATCCTACCATAATTATGCAGATGAGATTTACATTTCACTCACAGCAGCTGAAAATGGACCAATCCATTCACTGTGTCACTGCATCGAACAGATTGATGTGTGGATGCAAAATAATTTTCTCCAACTGAACAGAAACAAGACTGATCTAATCATCTTTGGGCCACAGAAACAAAGAGAAAGTGTCAGCAGTCACCTCGAGTCTCTTTCTCTAAAATATAAAAATCAGGTTAGAAATCTAGGGGTCATCATGGACTCAGACTTGATTTTCCACAGTCACATCAAGTCAATTACATCATCTGCATTTTATCATCTTAAAAACATTTCCAGAGTCAAAGGGATGATATCTCAACCAGACTTAGAGAAACTTATCCATGCTTTTATCTCCAGCAGGTTAGATTACTGTAACGGCCTGCTCACTGGTCTCTCAAAACGAGGGTTAATACAGCTGCAGCTTATTCAGCAGCGGCTGCTCAGGTTCTAACCAAAACCAGGAAGTACAACCACATTACGCCAGTTTTAAAATCTCTGCACTGGCTTCCTGTTGCTCAGAGAATAGACTTTAAAACAGCACTGCTGGTCTCTAAATGGTTTAGCACCAGAATATATCTCTGACATGCTAGTTTCTTATGAACCTCCTCGGACTCTAAGAACATCTGGGACAGGCCTTCTGCTCGTGCCCAGAGTTAGAGCTAAACGGGGTGAAGCAGCGTTTAAGTTTCACGCAGCAAAAATCTGGAACAGCCTCCCAGATGAAGTAAAACAAGCCTCAACTTTAACAATGTTCAAGGGGAGGTTAAAAACCTTCCTCTTTAGCTCCGCCTACACCACAACCTAAAGTGTTTTTTCTTTTATTAAAGTCTTTTTTCTTTTATCTGCACTCTTCTTTTTAAAATGTTTTTAATTTTTTCTTATGTTTCTTAATATAAATCTTGTAAATTGTCTTTTATTCCTGTAAAGCACTTTGAGTTACCCAGTGTATGAATTGTGCTATATAAATAAAAATTGCCTTGCCTTGCCTTGCCTCTTTTAAAAAACAACTTCATTCCACAGACACCAAACTTAGGCAAAATGAGCTAAACACATGTGTGTTCAATAGACAGGCGTTTTTCTTGACGTTTTTGCTCGAGTTCTATTTTTTTTTATTTTAATTTTTCTGTAAAATGATCCTCAATTTGACCCAGTAAACGTGCAACTAAAAGTCAAATTTATTGGCCCCAAAATTCAAACCCGGCAAAAAATGTATGTATTTGAAGTCCCCGAGGAAAAAGAATGAAAATGACTCAGTGGCGACCCCTGGAAAATGAAAATACATTGTGCCTATGGAAAGTAAAAGTTTTTCAAATGTAGAAATTAGTGCTGTCAATCGATTAAAAAAAATTAACTAATTAATCGCAGAATTTTTTGAAATTAATCGCGATTAATCGCAATAAAAAGACTGAAACTTTTTGGATATGTAAATGTAAAATGTAAATAATTAATGTAAACTCAAGACAAAGAAACTATTTAAATTCAAAATATGATTGTTTATTGGAATTTTTGTTTAACTTATAACACAGATTTTCTCATGTAACATACCTGCAATAAACCATCAATATGGTTTATGACTCAAAATGTTTCTAATCATATTTTGCATTTGTTTGCATTTGTATTGTTTTATTAGTACTTTCACAAACATTTATATAAAGTACTGCGATTCGCTTTTACACTACATGCATCTTCTGATCAGACACTGGTGTTATTAAAAAAATACTCTGGAGCGGAAACGAGCGAGACGTAAAAGGACGGAGTGCGGGAGGGCGCGAGGAGCGGAAAACAGTACACCCAGAGCGGAGCTTGAGCGGAGTAATTATGAAATACTTTGAGCGTGAAGCACAAATTCTTCCCGCTCAGCTCCGCTCACATAGTACTCTGCTCACAAGGCACCGTTGTAGCAGGGGTTGACAGATACTTGTACGCTATTGGTGCCAGCCTTGCATGTGTTGCTTCTCTCTTTTTCCACCACTGTTTTATACTGAAACTTTCCGTCTAAAAGTCCTTCCTTGGTCTTATCCATATTTCTTTGCACGTTGAACACACATCGCCACAACCGAAATAAAAACTGCAACCGCGTTAATTGCGTTAATTTTTTTTAATGCGTTAAATATTTCAAATTAATCGCATGCGTTAACGCGCTAATTTTGACAGCACTAGTAGAAATACAAAACTTGGTACATCCAGAGGACACATCAGGGCAAACAGAAAAGTTTATTACAGCCACACCGTAAACTCAACAGAAAATCTACTATGTTGGGTGGAATGCGTGACCACCTAAATCGCACTTTGTGCTAAAGGCTTTTCATTTAAACAGCTCCAAATTTGGTGAGTATCATCTAGACACGTGTGCCAAAAAAGTTATCAATTTGTTTATTGATACATTTGTGGCTGTGGTCGTAATGAGTCTGTGAAGAGGCAGCCATTTCTTTGGGAAATAAATTTTTCCATTTCCCAATTGTGGAGACCTATAACTCTAAATTACAAGGTGGTGTAGCAGGCCCCAGCAGTAGCACAGGCCCGAGATGATGAAGCAGGCTCCAGCCAGAAGAAGATTCAAGCAGTAGCACAGGCCCGGTTATTTGACATTACTGTGAAGTTTGCGCTTTAAAGCACAAAATGCAATCCTCCAGTACATGTGTCCCCGCGGTCTCAAGGGAGGCGAGGGCCTTTATTGCCGCTTGCGGCTTTAATTAGGCCCGAGCCGGTGATGACCGGGAGGGCCTATTGTTTTTGCTCAAATTATTATTATTATTATTTTTCTTTTCTGCAAAACAAAAAGTCATTTTTATTGGTCCCAGACTTCAAGCCTGGCGAAAAATTTATGCACTCCTACAAACTTATAATGGGACCCAAGAATTTAATTTGTCATAGAGACATGAAATTTGGTACACATCTCTTATGTCATGACGAGCATAAAAGCCAATGACAACCACCCCCTATCTATAAATGTGTTGCCATAGAAACGTCCCAAATATGTGTAAAAAGTCAATGGGAAGTGAAAATTTTAGTTTGTCGAGAAAAATAAAACTTGGTACTCACATCCAGCATGGGCTTATGAACAAAAAGCGGAAGGCGGCCATTTTGAATTGAATAAGTGAACCGCCTTAGAATACGCCTCCCTTTAAAAACGAAAGGAAAGAGCTGCTTCATTCCACAGACACCAAACTTAGGCAAAATGAGCTAAACACGTGTGTTCAATAGACAGCACCTTTCTTGTCGTTTTTGCTCAAGTTATATATATTTTTAAGTATAATTTTTCTGCAAAATGATCCTCAAATTGACCAAGTTCCCACCCAAATTTATGTATTTGAAAAATGCAATCCTCCAGTACATGTGTCCCCGCGGTCTCAAGGGGCGAGGGCCTTTATCGCTGCTTATGGCTTTAATTTGACTTATAATTTAAGCACAAAATGCTTCTAAATTTACATACTGTTATATATTAATTTATAAGTTTGCTTTTTGATTTATTTATTTAATGTTGGGCCTTAACAATTCCTCAGTTTCATTAATGCAATAGTCTTTGAAGTTTGATGTTAAATTTTCCATTGATATCAAGTTCAGAAAGTCTTTCAACCAGTTATTAATGTTGAAGCAGTCAGCTTTATGTATTTTCCAGTTCATTAAAATGATAACTTTTGCAGACATGAATCCTAATGTTGCAATTTTTTGTTCTGATTTGGACATGGTGTTTTGCAAAGTATTAAAACATTTTTGATTCCTTCCTATGTAACAAGAAGTTACATAGTGTTGCTTTAACACAGTGACAAGTCACTGATCTCTGTCTTCGCCAGAAGTAAACTGGGACTGTTGCTATGCAAAACCTTAACATTGAAATGATTGTTCAATCATTATTCTCATAGGTTTTCATTAATTAACTGCTTAAAGCGTTAAGGTTAGTCTCCACTGTGAGTGGGACAGGTGGATGTTCCGCGCCCGCTGTCATAGAGCGGTGGACAGGTGTGGAGGAGTCTCATGCTTCAGAAAATGTGTGAACATGCTACAGGTGCTACAGGACTTCAGAAATCCTAAAGCACAACAATCTCCGCGGTCCTAGACTTGCTGTTGAGGTGGACAGCTGCACTAATCTTCAGTGGGTCTCCAGGAGGGACCAGCTGCCCCAGACTCCTGGTGCTCTCTACGGGCACAGTTTAACTAGCTCTCGGTGACAGATCGCCGTCTTAGGCGAGTTACTTCTGGGTGTAAAAACAGGGTCAGAAACAATGATAAAAGAAATTAATTGTAAGCGTGACTTGTGAATGGAAACAACTTAGAGAAAGCAGCAAAAAGGTAGTTTATATACATTAAAAAATGACAATTATGAAATTATTTTCTTTGATTATGGTTTGGTTTGGTTACAGTTCCATGTTTACATTTACATTTTTTGTTTCCGTTTACTTATAAGCTGACCCTAGATTGATGCCATACAAAGTGCCCAAGAATTTAGGAAGCTGGAAGGACTTCCTTAAGACAATAATAGTCATTAAATCTATATTTATGTGTTAACTATGTTGAGCAGGAAGAGAGGTCAACAGTGACTGGACCTAAACGGGTCATAGAACCTGAAGCTTCCTGGAGTACTCAGGGTGGGGACAGTGTCAGTGCATCAGTTTGATGAAATCACAGGAAAGTAACCACAGGAAATAGATTCACTCCCAAAATGACAAACGGTGACTCAGTAGATGTGCCAACAGTGGTTTGTATCAGAGGCATTCAGTCGCATACCATAAATAAACCTGGTCTTTGTCCTGGTAACCTCTGCACCTGGGTGTGGCGCGGACGGGAACAAAGCGGGATGTGACTTTGTTCTGGTCCTGGAAACCAAATCATCTGGTGTTTTTTTTGGAGTAGTCTGGTTTAAGATGTGGTCTGTTATGATGGCGTCTTGCGGTGGATGGCCACGGTCCAAAGCGGGCCCACAGTTTGTGTTCTCAAACGACACAAAGCAGAGCGGCCCATCTAAGTAAATGTTTTCTCTGATAAGTAAAGTGTCTTTAGTGTCCATGCGGAGGTACCCCAGAGGTGCTCCTCACACTGTTTTTCCTCTGACAGTGAGGACACGTGCCAGAGGTATACCCCGTCGGTTTTGGTAGAGCAATGCCACATAAAACACAGCCTAGTTAAATCCTCAGCTTGGGTTTGTTTGTTTTAGGTCAATTCTGTATTTCTGTGCCTTTCTATCTGCATACTTGCATGACTAAGACTAAAATGATGAAAATATGAAGGCGCTGGAAGCTAGCTACAGAACACCCTAATTTGTTTATGAGTGGGGATATACCTGCAGTTTGAGTACACACACCACATTTCCTTGTTTATTATAGTCTTTGTTTGATGCATCCAAGGTGGGGTCACAAAAACAAGGGCTTTTACATGAACATACTGATTAGGAAAACGCTACAATCATATTGATTTGCTTTGACATGACAACGCTACAACACACTCTGCGTTCCCACTGAGCCAAACAAAACAATGTAGTATTGATGCCAGACAGAGATGGGGACTCATCATAGCAGACGGAGACTTGCAACTCGACTCAGACTCATGGTTCAAAGACTCGGGACTTGACTTGGACTCACAGTTTAGGACTTGTGGACAATCAACCTTTTCACACCCACTCGCATAGTTCAAGCATTTGCTCGAATGAATATAGTTTTCATGCCTTTCATCATTGGGCATTGGGCATTTTAGCTCAGTTCAATGTGTTGGCTTAATTGGCAGCACATGCAGCTGTGAGTAAGTCAAGTGTGGGCTCAAGAGCTTCCAGCAGAACTTTTTAAAATAAAACACTATCGTGAACATCCAAAATCTATTACAATTTTTTCTGTGAGGACCAGTAGAAAATGAGGGGGGTTGAGGGTGGCCACCATTATTTTCCAGCACTACATTAACCCTCTTGGGCATGGATTTCAGCAGAGCTTCACAGGTTGCCACTGGAGTCCTCTTCCACCCCTCCATGATGACATCGTGGATGTTTGAGACCTTGCGCTCCTCCACTTTCCGTTTAAGGATTCCCCACAGGTGCTCAAAAGAGTTTGGATCTGGAGACATGTTTAGCCAGTCCATCACCTTTACCCTCAGCTTCTTAAGCAAGGCAGTGGTCATCTTGGAGGTGTGTTTGGGGTCATTATCATGTTGGAATACTGCCCTGCGGCCCAGTCTCTAAAGGGAGGGGATCATGCTCTGCTTCAGTATGTCACAGTACATGTCGGCTTTCATGGTTCCCTCAATGAACTGTAGCTCCTGGTGCCGACAGCACTCATGCAGCCTCAGACCATGACACTCTCACCACCATGTTTGACTGTAGGCAAGACACACATGTCTTTGTACTCCTCACCTCTTGCCGCCACACACGCTTGACACCATCTGAACCAAATAAGTTTATCTTGGTCTCATCAGACCACAAGACATGGCTCCAGTAATCCATGTCCTTAGTCTGCTTGTCTTCAGCAAACTGTTTGCGCTTTCTTGTGCATCATCTTTAGAAGAGGCTTCCTTCTGGGACGACAGCCATGCAGACCAATTTGATGCAGTGTGCGGCGTATGGTCTGAGCACAGACAGGCTGACCCCACCCCTTCAACCTCTGTAGCAATGCTGGCAGCACTCATAAGTCTATTTTTCAAACACAACCTCTGGATATGACGCTGAGCACGTGCACTCAACTTCATTGGTCGACCATAGCGAGGCCTGTTCTGTGTGGAACGTGTCCTGTTAAACCGCTGCATGGTCTTGGCCACCTGGCTACAGCTCAGTTTCAAGGTCTTGGCAATCTTCTTATAGCCTATGCCATCTTTATGTAGAGCAACAGTTCTTTTTCAGATCCTTAGAAAGTTCTTTGCCATGAGGTGCCATGTTAAACTTCCAGTGACCAGTATGAGAGAGAATGAGCAATAACACCAAATTTAACACACCTTTTCCCCATTCACACCTGTGACGCATGACACTGGAGAGAGAAAATTGCTAATTGGGGCCAATTTGGACATATTTACTGTGTACTCACTTTTGTGGCCAGCGGTTTAGACATTATTGGGTGTGTGTTGAGTTATTTTGAGGGGACGGCAAATTTACGCTGTTGTACAAGCTGTACACTCGTGTGAGGGGTGGACTGTGAGATACTGTAGATGGAGAAAACCTCAACTCCATTTTGAATGACACATGATGAAAACTCCCCAAGTGATAGCTTCTGGATAAGAATAATATCCCTAAGAAAGGCACATACACCACCACCCTTTTTGTTCTCCCATAGTTTTGATACAAATGTGAAATTAGATGGAGTGGATTCAATAAGGACTGTATTTCCAGTCTTGCTGTTCCATGTTTCAGTTAAAAACATAAAATCAAGCTTATGTAAACTTATAAAAATCATCAAAACCACATTATGGAATAACACCACAATTATTTTATTACAATTTTTTACATTAATTAATATGGTTGTTGAGAGTTTTTATAGATTTATTCTCAAACTCAAATCTTCTCAAATTCAACCACTTTTTCAACACTTGGATACAGTAAATTGACAAGGTTTTTCAGCACCTTATAGCTGTAGTACATCAACATACAGTATATATTTTTTTCTGTTTGCAGTTTTCTTTCTTTGTAAAGCATTGTGTTTCTGTTCAAAAAAAATAAATCAATAAATTTAAAGTGTTTTTTGTAATGGCGTTAGAAAGGTGACATGAAGAGCAATGTTTCTCATCAAAGCATATTTGTGTTGTCAAATTCACCGAGAGACTGTAGGTCTGGGGTGACCATAGCTCAGTGGTAGAGCGGCCGTCCTTCAACCGGGAGGTGGGCGGTTTGATCCCTGCTCAAAACATCCTGCTCTCCCCCACAGTTCATACTGTTGTTGTGTCCTTGGGAAAGAGTGCCTACTAGGTGGAAAAGCACTATAAATAATATGAAATCACAAACATCTATTAAACTAAGAATGTTGAATGTCCTGCCCACAAATATATAAATGAGGTACAATCAGTTTAAGCACAGTGGCAATGTGGATATAGCACTGACACTTTAGAGCAAGAAAGTCCAAAGTTTGATCTATTTTGTAGTCTACTTTTAGTTCTATAAGTAGACTACAGACTTTGACTCACTTCTTTAGATTGGTTGGATACATGGAAAAAGGAAATTGCAAAATAGACTTTAAAAAGTCTGTTGGCCCTTGACAATTTCAATGTGGGTTAGTCTTGGACCCTTGTCTTGAACAATCCATCTCCTACAACTTAATGTATAAAGTCTGTGGGTTTTCCATATTATTCCGTGATATCCCCTGGGAGCTGATAAAGTTAATTTATTGTGTGTAGCGTTTTAATTAGTGTGATCAATACTCGATTGGAAAGGATTTAGATGTGCAGTGCAGGAGGAAGACAAGGCTAAATGAGTGTCTCACAGCTTTGTGCTCAGCGACACTGGCCTTGCTCTTAAGAATTGATACAAAGAGGTCTTTGTCTGACACTGGGGATGTGAGGGTTACATAAAAGCACATGAGTGAAGCTGTCAAGTTAGAAAAACAGAGAGCCTGAAGTGCACAGGGAATCTTAAAGGAAATGTTGTTACCTTGCTTGGTGAGCATCTCTCGGCTTGTTTCTGGGGGATCTCTGAAGACGATGCTGAGGCGTGTATTGCACTTTTGTTCACAACCGGTCCACGCTGAAGAAAACCCCCCGCTTGTGCTGTGGATCTCTCTCATCACTGATTCATTGAGCAAAGAGATGGAGAGAGAGGAGAGAGAGGAGCGAGAGGAGCAAGAGGAGCGAGAGGAGTGGAGAGGAGCCGTACCGTCAGATGAACAGCACAAGGTGCTCTCCCACTGATGCTCTGCAATCCCCAGCCTCAGCTCAGCTGCAGTTCACACTTAACAAAAAAAACAGAGGCTCAGGTCTGTGGCATTACATCAAATAAACCTGGTCACCTGCCCTATCTATGGGTTACAAGGACAGTTTCGAGAGATAAATAATGCTTCTATCTTTATCTTTCAACTTGTGTTTACTCTATAGCTCTTCCTGAATATGAAGAGACTAAAATATAACAGTAAATCTGTTCACACATTATGTTTAACTGCTAAAAAAACACTTTTTTCAGATTGTCTATAGCCTCCAATACTGTCTTATGTATTTTATGCTATTGTCTTGTCTCTTGAGCTAAAATTGTAAAGTGTCTTTGAGTTCCTTTTGAAAAGCAAAACCAATGTATTATTTATTCAAATGTTTATTTTGTCTTTTGCAAATTATATTCAACAGTGTGCATGGATTTCTCATTAATGTGCCAATTAATGACCAAAGAAAATGTTGTTTATTCAATTGCTACACTTATTATAGTAGAATAGGTTTTAAAGCAAGCTTGTTCATGCTAAAATTCACAGAAACTAAAACTGCCCCCTCTTACATTGCCCTTTTACAATTCCTAAGTAAAGCAACTCCACTACAAGCTACCAATAACCTTTCAGTTTGTTAGTGCTGTGATCTAAACCAGGGGTTCCCAAACTTTTCAGACCGCGACCCCCAATATTAGACTGCTGACGATCCGCGACACCCGCGCTAAATGCATGTAGCCCACATGCTAATTATTATTATTTAAACCTATTGTATTTATTTTTGGAATGTATTTATTTAGCTGTTATTATTAAATTTATGATTATAAAGGGTGCACTTAAGACAGTATGTTTATCATAAAATAATTAATGAATGTTTTATTAAAAATAAAAAAATAAAGAAAGACAGTTTTAGAAATGTTTGTGTACTATTCATTCTTAACATGAAGACTTGTTTGGCTTATTTTATTATACTATGCTTTTACCCAAAATGGACTTTAAAAGTAGCCCATCGGACTTGGCAACAAGCCATCACTTAACTGTCATAATTAATCGGAGCAAACAAAGTTTTACAAAGTTTTACTTTCAGTTTATTTTAATTATCCTAAATGTATACTCGCATCATTACAAACTTAAAAAAAAAAAAAAAAAATTTCATAAAAAAAAAAAAAAAATTCTGGAAATCATCTCGACCCACCACTACTTTGGGAACCAGTGATCTAAACAAGGCTTGACTGAGCAGATTCAACTGCAAACTTGATTTCCACACATTTTGTAACTATAGGCCAAAGCCAGACAATTACTTTGACCAGTCACATCCTAAACACAGTGAATGTATGTGCACCTTTTGCAAGTGGAAAAGGTAAACAGTATTGTTTAAAATAATAGCAGTACAATGTGACTAACCAGAATAATCCAGGTTTTTAGTATATTTTTTTTGCTACGTGGCAAACAAGTTACCAGTAGGTTCAGTAGATTCTCAGAAAACAAACAAGACCCAGCCTTCATGATATGCACGCTCTTAAGGCTGTGCAATTAACCAATTAGTTGTGGGCGTGTTAAAAATAAATAGCAGTGTCTACTGTTGACTGTACAAACTCAAAATTATTTTGTACCAAAGGTTTTTGTTTCTATTATTTAGCAATCCTGTGAATCACTAAACTTATATTTAGTTGTATGACCACAGTTTTTTAAAACTGCTTCACATCTGTGTGGCACCAACTTGTGGCACCTCTCAGCTGTTATTACACTCCATGATCTGTAGCCTATTGTTAATAATATACTGTACATATTAATTGTGGCAGTGGCTCAGTGGTAGAGCGGCCGTCCTTCAACCAGAAGGTAGTAGGATCGATTCCCACTCGCCCCACAGTTCGTGCTGTCGTTGTGTCCTTGGGCAAGACACTTAACCCACCTTGCCTTGGAGCGCTGTCTGGCAACTGCACCGGTGTGGTCTGCAACCTTAGTGTGTCTTCTCCACCCTCTCACATTTCACTGCTGGTTATATATGCTGTATGTAATTTGGTATGTGACAAATAAATTAATCTTAATCTTAAATATGCATCACATGGTTCTTGCATCAACTTAAATTGTTTTTACTTTTTTTTTACAAAGAATTTCAACAAATGCACAGTAAAATCGCTAATGTAAAAAAAGCAGTGGTAAATAACATTAACTCTTTCAAAGTTGATGTAACAATGGCAAGAGTTACTCAAATTGAATAAGAGTAAAATCCAACTAAGTGTTGGTGAAAATATTCAGAGTTAAAATATACGGTGCAAAATGAACAATGTAATAATAGGAAGACACTTTAAGAGTTACTATCACAATGGCAAGAGTAAACGAAGCCCTGCCCACCTTCAAGGTTTCAACAGATTCAAACCAGTTCAAACCAATTGGCAAAACGGACGTCTTGCGTTTGATGGAGGACGTGTGGTAAGTAACCTACTGCTTGTCAAGCTTAAAATTTATATGTATTCTTCTGTGTGTTCCTTCTATTCTGCCTGTTTTTATGTTCGGTCACAACGTAGTAGAGAAGGAATTAGACAAAACCATGCCAAGACCTCGATTTATTAGCATGTCCTTAGTGCTACAAATTAAGCTAAGCAAATTAGGCTAGCCCTCACACGTGCGCGGCACTCGTGGTATACCACAGAACTTGTAAATTCTGCCATGCATTTATGCTTCTACCATGCTGTTAGCATGTCTTCTACCATTATAAAGTGGCACTACAACAGCAACTTTCATGAGAAATTAGGCAAAGAAATGTAATTTGACATTCCATCAGATACAGGCTAACGCTAAGCTAACATGTAATGTCAAGTTGTTCCATCTGTGGCGCTATCAAATTTACCATTTTACTTTTACTTTTCGAAGGGGGAAATTTTAAATCTACAGTTCACTGGGGATTTAAATAATAAAATGGAAAAAATGCTATAAAAATTTGACAGACATGTTTCGTGTTATTCCACTGCATTGATTCGCTTCCATTAATCGGTACAATGCGTTGCATGCCATTGCATGCCATAGATCCAAATATACAATATATTTTGGCATTTCTTGCTCAAATCCAAACACTATTTGCATTGCGAACATGGTTATTAAACATAGCTTAACAGCAAAAGAATAGATTTATTCATGCTAGCTTTAATATGTTTTAAGTGATTGAATTAATGATGTTATGGCTTTGACATATAAGGTGCAGGTGCAAATGAGCACAACTTGCATTATTCACCGGTGCGCTATGCAATGACTGTAGAAAATACGGTAGGCTATCGTCAATGCTCTGAAGCCCACCGCTAATGGCTTTTGAAATAACGTGTTATAATTCACGATAATGATAATGTAAGATTATCTCGCAAAAAAAATAGGAATGAACTTTTTCTATGAAATCGTAATTGCACAGAAGATTGTGCTACCGTTATGTGTATTTCCTCCGTTTAGGACGTGTAGAGGGTGTCTCTAGGAGCTCTGTTGTTCTTATATTGAACTGCCTTCAGAGTTCAGTACATACAATTCAATACATCTAAGGTATAAACTACTATTTTATTATTTATAATCTAATCTAATATCTGGTCTTAAAACAAGTTGAGAACAGAATTAACATTTCTTTATTTTTTTAATTAATAAAACAATTATTTGTAGTGCAAGAAACAGCCATGTTTGCACGCTTGAACAAATAGCTATTATACACACACACACACATATACACACAATATATATATATATATATATATATATATATATAATATATTAGGGCTGCACAATTAATCGAATTTCTAATCGCGATCACGATTACAGAAGCCACGATTACGTAATCGTCCAAAGCGGCGATTACACACAAAAATAAAAATCTGCGCTTAAGAGGCGTGTTCAGATCATGTCAGGTTGTGAGTGGCGAATCACCACTTTTAATAATAGTCTGTAGGCGTGTCATTATCAACGCCAGATTATCCACTGATACGTCTCATGCATGGGCGAGGTTTAGGAGGGCTAGGTACTAGTCCCTATCAATATTTTGAGATGGCAAATTTGCTCCCCACCAAAATTTTAGCAAGCTCTTTTGAACTGCTATTTGGATCTTTGCACTGCTATTTGGATCGATTCTAACGGCCAGGACGACGACAGTACAAGAAACGCCGTAATTTGATTGGCGGCGGGATATCTGACAGGCTACAGGCGCGGGCCGGGACTACTTTTGTGCTTGCACTAGCAGTGGCGGCTGGTGTGTGTCCGCATGTGACGACGCCGACGGAGCTGTTACCAGGGCTGTCTCTCTGCCACATACAAAGGCCAGAGTAAAAACATTCTAATATTTCGTTTTTTTGCCCCTTTGTACTTTGTAAATGCCACCCAAGAAGAAAAACATAAGAAGCTTTTTCATAAAGCAGAGTCCGAGTGTAAGCAGGCAAAATAACTAGCTAGCCACACAAATAAACTAGCAGTAGTGACTGACCAGTCACTAATCAATGTTATATAGTTCAACAATAATAAAATGTTAGAAGATGATCTGTATTTTATTCTAATGTTGATCTAGCTTACTGCTAGTCTCATACAGACAAACTTACCACATAGATTAACATAAATCGACCTTGAGCTACGGAAAGGCGCTATATAAATAAAACTTCTTCTTCTAAATTTCAACACATTAATCCACAAAACCATGTCCCCTTCATATTTAAAAATGGCTCTGAAATATAAAGATGATGTGTTGAATGCATACCATGATACGTGTGTATTTTATTCATTAGTTCATTTAATTACATATAGGAAACTCAGACATCTTGTGAAGATGTCATAAAGCTTGTTGAGGAAGAAGTAGCTGGACCTTCAGGTGAGGTCTTTATGTACTATGAATTATTAAAGCGTGAAAATCATGCATTTTAAAAGTGTTAAAAACCATGTCCCTTCATATTTAAATTGCTCTGAAAAATTAACACAATGCGTTGAATGCATACTGATACGTGTGTATTTGATTCATTAGTTCATTATTTAATTATAGGAAACTCAGATATCTTGTGAAGATGTCATTGAGAATGTTGAGGAAGAAGTAGCTGGACCTTCAGGGCTTCAGGTGAGGTCTTAAAGTGATAGATCGTCTTAAAGAGAAGGTCTTAAAGTGATTCTGTGATGAGATATACTACTATTGATTAATAGCAAATTATTACCTGTTTTATTATGCAAAAGTGAAGTGAATTGGTATTAGTATAAAGGATCAGTGTGAACCAATGTAGAAAAGCAATAAAGGTTTTTCAGGAAGAGTGTTTTCAGCTTGTTTTTTTAATTTTTATATACAAATATGGCATGAAGTTGCTTTAAACATGGTATAAAGCTACTTAAAACATCAATCAATGTAAATTGTAATAATCGTAACTAATAATCGCAATTACAATTTCAGAGGAATAATCGACAATTATGATTTTTGTCATAATCGTGCAGCCCTAATATATATATATATATAGTAAACTAACTTGAGTTTGTGCTGTGCATTTAAGTGCTGTGCATTTAAGTTAGCCAAATAAATGTTTACATTTACATACTGACTTTTCTTTATTTGGAATTTTAAAAACAAAAGAAATCAACAGAATTTCTACATAAGGTTAACAAACCAGGGAGATTTTACATTTATTTTAAATGACGTGAACAACGTTGATTCAACATGATTTTAGCATACATACCAGACGTAGATGGGGCAACAACCAGAGACGAGCTAGCTAGGCAGTCAAAAACTTAGCATTTCTCTGTCTGCACATAATGCACTTTTGAAAGGTGCTTAGACAGATTGCTTGTGTTTCCGCCCTTACATGCAAACATTTTGTTGCACTTATGACAACGAGCGTTGTCTGCATTAACTCTAGAGAAGTGTAACCACACTTTGGAACGTTATGCTCTCTCCGCCATCGTCACTCTTTGTATTAAGCGGAGGTTTTCGTACTGTTGTATGTGCGTGCGCTCGTTGTGTTGTGTGTGACAGAGCGCTGTGACAGACAGCCTCATGGCGCGCATGAAAGATCTCTCAGATCTCACAGACAAACGTCTTAATATGATCCACATTAGAAATGTTTGGGGAGATAAAATGTGCACAATAACATATTATTAAGCGAAAATACATAGTACATTATTTTTTTCCCTCCAGTACCGAAAGCAGAACCGATAGCGTCTTATTGATACTACGGTCTTTCATAATTTAGCCCCAGTTTAATACCGGGTTTCGTACCCATCCCTATCTCTAGGAGCTCTGTTGTTCTTATATTGAACTGCCTTCAGAGTTCAATACATACAATTCAATACATCTAAGGTATAAACTACTATTTTATTATTTATAATCTAATCTAATATCTGGGCTTAAAAAATTATTGTAAATGTAAACATATATACATAACTTATGGTAAAACATAATCTTTTTTTAGTCACTTAGCCAAAGAGAAATTATTATAAGCCTATGACCATGATCTTTTGTTTATGTGAAGCCCTGTTGTTATCTACCCTAACCATACCCTGCAATTGTTATTGTAACACTATATGTATGGGACTAGTTTGGTAACCTTTTAAGGTCAAACTAACACCTAATGTGTTTATGTTTGTTTAAGTTTTCCTCTAGGTGATCCTGACAGACTGGACCAGTGGGTGTTGAAGATGAGGAGACAGAACTGGACTCCTACCTCTTCCAGTCGGTTGTGCAGTCAACACTTTGAGACGGATTTCTTCTGCACTGATTTGAGGGTACCCAAAGCTTTATGTGTAATCTTTATTACACGTATAGTTATTACAGTACATACTAGGGCTGAGCGATATGACCTAAAAATAAAATCTCCGATTTTATTTTTTTTAATTCGATTTACGATTTTTTTTCGATTTTCCCCCCTACTTATTAAGAAAAGCAATAAGTACAAACGGCAGACAACTTAAAGCAAATTTTGCTTTTATTTAAAAGCAAGACAAATGTAACCCCATTTCTGGGATGAATAATAAATAAATGAACACCCTCTTGGTACTTGCGGCTGGGTAGCTCATATCTGGGGTCTAAGGTTTTAATCAAATGAATAAACCCAGTCTTCTCCACTGTATATATGGGTACCATGTCTTTGGCTCTGTGCAAAGTGACCGCTTTAGTGATTGTTCTCCACCGTGCCCCTTTCCTGTCATATGCGGTGCCGTGTGAAAAGGTTTCGCTACAGTTAGCTGTTTTTTAGCTAAGGTTTGTTGGTCACTGCGTGTTTGTTCGTCTCGGAGAGACTGGCATTTTTCATATTCGGCTGGATGTCTCTGTTTCATGTGTTGGAATAGGTTTGTGGTGCTGCTGCCTTTGACTGCGATGGGCTTTAGGCAAATGTTGCAGCGTGAGGTCTCTTGATCCACGTCTGTCGCAGTAAACCCATACCAGTTCCAAACAACAGATGATTTTATTCCTTTCTTGGGAACAAACTTCCCACTTTCACCGTTAGCCATGTTGTCGCTTTCTGTTGCTGTTTTGTGTGTGCTATGATGTTGTCGCGTGCCGTACTGCTCTGCTCTGTGAAACTAAGGCTACGGAAGCTCCGGGGAGCCAAAAAAGTGCCGTTACACAAAAACTCGATTTACTTATTTTTAAATCGCCTACAAAAATTCGAATTAATTCATTCAATCGATTTATCGCCCAGGCCTAGTACATACTGACCAACAGTAAAACTGTATAATAGGCCAGAGTAACATTAGTCCACATGTGTTATTGTAGAACTGCACAGTGAGTCAGCAGCAGCTTTTTCAGAAAAGTCATTAGGAGACAAATAAAACACGCTGTCAATATTTAAAAGGACAAATAGAAAACATGCATTAGTTACACTACATACATCTTATTAAGCAAAGCAAAACAGAAGTTGTTAAAACAGCAGGGCACAGAGGGGTTTAATACTGACAAGTCTGATCTGAAGGGCCACATTTTTAAAAGAGAGTGAAATAATCCAGTTAAATAAATTTTTCTGATGGTAGTTGGAATAATATTCCATTATTTGGAAGCTCGAAAAGCGCAGACTGACTGAAAGCTGTTTTTCCTAATCTATTTAGTCTATCAATTTGTTAGTATTTTTCTAAACCTTTGTGAGACTTTTGTGAGTGTGATTAAACTGATAAACTTAACATTGGTTTTATAGTTTTATTCTTGTAGTATAGTTTCAGCACTTGTTCCAAAAGCAGAGATTGTTTTTAGAGTACCAAAATTAGACATTAAATTGAATATTTTTTTATTTGTTTTATGTGGCATTGAAAAGTAATGTGCAAACATTTCTTTAGTGGCCTCCTCATTGATACAGGAATGCTCTAGATAAAATATATGTACGACTTATTCTACAATAAACCAATTCAATAAAGTAGCTACAATGCCATATCATGTCTTTTCTTTATATCTCTTTTAACAGGGAAGGACTTGCTTGACCCACCAATTTCTTTTTTTCAAAAGGCAAACATCCAGTGCCAAGACGGTCACGGCAGGTATGTATTGCTGAAAAGGTAAGTGTCAATTACATTGAAGAGGTTGAGGATGTTATTAATAATGTGTCAAATGACAGTGTTGAGTGGCAAAGTGATGTTAGTCCTGATGTTTGTGACAGTGATGTTAGTCCTGATGTTTATGAAAGTGCTGTTAGTCCTGATGTTTGTGACAGTGTTGTTAGTCCTGATGTTTGTGACAGTGATGTTAGTCCTGATGTTTGTGACAGTGTTGTTAGTCCTGATGTTTATGAAAGTGCTGTTAGTCCTGATGTTTGTGACAGTGTTGTTAGTCCTGATGTTTGTGACAGTGATGTTAGTCCTGATGTTTGTGACAGTGTTGTTAGTCCTGATGTTTATGAAAGTGCTGTTAGTCCTGATGTTTGTGACAGTGTTGTTAGTCCTGATGTTTATGAAAGTGCTGTTAGTCCTGATGTTTGTGACAGTGTTGTTAGTCCTGATGTTTATGAAAGTGCTGTTAGTCCTGATGTTTGTGACAGTGATGTTAGTCCTGATGTTTATGAAAGTGCTGTTAGTCCTGATGTTTGTGACAGTGTTGTTAGTCCTGATGTTTGTGACAGTGTTGTTAGTCCTGATGTTTGTGACAGTGCTGTTAGTCCTGATGTTTGTGACAGTGTTGTTAGTCACAGTGTTTGTGACAGTGTTGTTAGTCCGATGTTTATGAAAGTGCTGTTAGTCCTGATGTTTGTGACAGTGTTGTTAGTCCTGATGTTTGTGAAAGTGATGTTAGTCTTGATGTTTGTGACAGTGTTGTTAGTCACAATGTTTGTGACAGTGTTGTTAGTCCTGATGTTTGTGACAGTGTTGTTAGTCACAATGTTTGTGACAGTGTGTTAGTCCTGATGTTTGTGACAGTGATGTTAGTCCTGATGTTTGTGAAAGTGATGTTAGTCCTGATGTTTGTGAAAGTGATGTTAGTCCTGATGTTTGTGACAGTGATGTTAGTCCTGATGTTTGTGACAGTGTTGTTAGTCACAATGTTTCTGACAGTGTTGTTAGTCACAATGTTTCTGACAGTGTTGTTAGTCACAATGTTTGTGACAGTGTTGTTAGTCACAATGTTTCTGACAGTGTTGTTAGTCACAATGTTTCTGACAGTGTTGTTAGTCACAATGTTCGTGACAGTGTTGTTAGTCACGATGTTTGTGACAGTGTTGTTAGTCCTGATGTTTCTGACAGTGTTGTTAGTCCTGATGTTTCTGACAGTGTTGTTAGTCACAGTGTTTGTGACAGTGTTGTTAGTCCTGATGTTTGTGAAAGTGATGTTAGTCCTGATGTTTGTGACAGTGTTGTTAGTCACAATGTTTCTGACAGTGTTGTTAGTCACAATGTTTCTGACAGTGATGTTAGTCACAATGTTTCTGACAGTGTTGTTAGTCACAATGTTTCTGACAGTGTTGTTAGTCACAATGTTTCTGACAGTGTTGTTAGTCACAATGTTTCTGACAGTGTTGTTAGTCCTGATGTTTGTGACAGTGTTGTTAGTCCTGATGTTTGTGACAGTGATGTTAGTCACAATGTTTGTGACAGTGTTGTTAGTCACAATGTTTGTGACAGTGTTGTTAGTCCTGATGTTTGTGACAGTGTTGTTAGTCACAATGTTTCTGACAGTGTTGTTAGCTCTGATGTTTGTGAAAGTGATGTTAGTCACGATGTTTCTGACAGTGTTGTTAGTCACAATGTTTCTGACAGTGTTGTTAGTCACAATGTTTCTGACAGTGTTGTTAGTCACAATGTTTGTGACAGTGTTGTTAGTCCTGATGTTTGTGACAGTGTTGTTAGTCCTGATGTTTCTGACAGTGTTGTTAGTCCTGATGTTTCTGACAGTGTTGTTAGTCACAATGTTTGTGACAGTGTTGTTAGTCACGATGTTTCTGACAGTGATGTTAGTCACAATGTTTGTGACAGTGTTGTTAGTCACAATGTTTCTGACAGTGTTGTTAGTCACAATGTTTCTGACAGTGTTGTTAGTCCTGATGTTTGTGAAAGTGATGTTAGTCACAATGTTTGTGACAGTGTTGTTAGTCACAATGTTTGTGACAGTGTTGTTAGTCCTGATGTTTGTGAAAGTGATGTTAGTCCTGATGTTTGTGAAAGTGATGTTAGTCCTGATGTTTGTGACAGTGTTGTTAGTCCCGATGTTTGTGACAGTGTTGTTAGTCTTTGTGGCAGTACTGTGGGTGTTCTAGAATCAGGCTCAGTATTAGATCACTGTACAGTACAGTAAGAAACTAGAGCCTTCTCACAGTGATCATAACTACTTTATTTCTGAGTCTCCAAAAACAATTAAAAGAAAAGCTGTGGATATGGAGCAAAAACTCTGTGTAGCCCGTAAGAAACTACAACTTAAAAGTCGCCAAACAAGAAGATTAAAGGCAAAAGTTCTTTCACTGGAGAAAGTGACAAAAGTACTTCAGAAGAAAATGCTTATTTCGTCTGAATGTGCTTCTCTCCTTCAAGGCCTTGATGTGGTTCCCCGTGAGATCTTTAAGAGAATCACAAATAAAAAAAAGTCAGTGTTTTCAGAGGATTTGAAACGGTTTGCCACTAAACTGCACTTTTACTCACCAAAGGCCTTGCCTCATCCTGGGACCATACGTACATGGTATAGTAGTGTTTCTGCAGATCCAGGTTGCAAATAATGCTCACAGTTGCTTCATTCGCAGCATTAAAAGTCATGTATCTGAGCAGAAAAAGGTTGGTAAAGAAACTGTTTGCTCCTTGATGGTGGATGAGATGTACATTCATAAGCAAACACATTTTGATGGTAATCAGATTCATGGCTATGTGGACATTGGTGCAGGGGAGTTACAAGATGTTGTTGCCACACAAGCACTTGTCCTCATGGTTGTTGCAATTAATGAGTCTTGGAAGATCCCAATTGCATATTTTCTCAAAAACTCTATGAATGAGGCAGAAAGAGCGAGCATAAATCGTGAGAGCCTTATTAGGCTCCATACAATTGGTGTGAGGGTTGTGTCTTTGACCTGTGATGGGCCATCCCAAAACTTTGCTATGCTCTGAGAGCTAGGTGCCAAATTAGATATAATGGATATGAGATCTTTCTTTTTCCATCCAGAAGATGACACTCAAAAAGTCTATGTACTCTTGGATGCATGTCACATGCTCAAGCTTCTACGGAATGTATTTTCTTAAGTTGAAATTCTTGTGAGAGGATGGACAGGAAATAAAGTGGAAGTACATAGATGAACTCCACAAGCTTCAAGATAAAGAAGACCTACATCTGGGGAACAAGCTTAAAATGGCTCATATTCAGTGGCGTAATCAGAAAATGAAAGTACATCTTGCTGCCCAGCTTTTTAGTAGGAGCATAGCTGATGCTCTTGAGTATTGCGATCAGCACTTAAAATATCCACAGTTCAGTGGTTGTGCAGCGACTGTCCATTTCCTACGGACAATTGATGCAGCCTTTGATGTTTTAAACAGCCGCAACCCACTTGGCAAAGGATCCAAAGCGCCAATAAAACCACACACCAAAATCCGTGTCAAGGCTATACTAGAAAAAAACAGAGTCACTTCTGCGTGGACTAAAAATGAGAGGAAAAAATAACGCACTTGTGCATTTGCATAACACACAAAAAAGAACACTGATCTATGGTTTCATTGCTTGTTGCAGAAGTGTAATGGGCATCTATGAAGACCTTGTAGAGCAGACACCAGCTCCATGCCGTTACCTTCTCACATACAAACTCAGCCAGGATCATTTAGAGCTTTTCTTCTCTGCAGTAAGAGCACGTGGAGGTTACAACAACAACCCCAATGCAATGCAGTTCAGAGCAGCGCATCGGCTTCTTGTCAGGCATTAAGTAGAAAGGGCTCAGGTAACTGTCTTCTACTTGATAACACAGCCATCCTTGATTCAACACCTGCAACTGTTAACATTGCACGCAGGATGGATATAGAACCTGTTGAAGTGCTTGTACCAGATGATGACACCTTCTCTGACCTGCCTGATGTAGACCGACTGTCTGAGTACAAGGAAACAGCCATAGCTTACATCTCTGGATTTATTGTAAAAAAATTAAAACAGAGGCTTACCTGCATGGCGTGCTCAAATGCTCTCACTTCAGAAGACTCAGTGCATCAATTTACGGCACTGAAGGACAGGGGCGGTCTTCAAAAGCCATCACTGAGCATTATTTCTATTTGCCAAGCAACAGAAAGATGTTTCCAGTGGCTTTTAAAAACCAACGATGGAAAGGCTCCACCGGGGAAAGAAACATTAGCAGCAGTAGTCACCCAGGTTCTGTCTGATTGTTCTGATAAGAATCTGTTTCCCCAGATGCACAGCCACATGTGTTCAGGCAAATCATGTTCATGTTCTGATTAAGATGACCAGCTCGTGGTACTGCAAAATTCGCCTAAACCATATCAACGCCAAACAGAAAAATTGAAAGAAGGTAAAGTAGTAAGGAGAAAACTTACCAAATTAATCCATTTTTATGGTGATTAATTTTTGATGGTCCACATTGTAATATCATATATGTTTTGTGTTTGCAAGTATGTATTTTGTTTCTATTTATATTGTTTTATATGCATGTATGTTTAATTATACATGTGCATTATCAGTGTTTTTACATTTTTGTGTCAGTCAGTATATATTTATATGTATGTCATGTACATTTGTGGCCATGCAAACCTTAAATGGGAAATGAATGAACTTGATTGGACCATTTTCTACATGTCTTAGAGCCTGCATGAACGGGGCCTAGGTACATTTCAGAGAGCCAGTGTGTGCAATAGTCTACATCTTCTGTTGAATATGTCTTAGAGCCTGCATGAACGGGGCCTAGGTACATTTCAGAGAGCCAGTGTGTGCAATAGTCTACATCTTCTTTTGAATATGTCTTAGAGCCTGCATGAACGGGGCCTAGGTACATTTCAGAGAGCCTGTGTGTGCAATAGTACACATCTTCTGTTGAATATGTCTTAGAGCCTGCATGAACGATGTACACAATGAGCAATAAATACATACCCTTATTTTTAAATGATACTATTCAGTTCAAGCCTGCGTGAAAGGGGCACAGCTGATGCTGTCATACATATAAGGATACAGAAATGCTACAATACCACAATGGTTTAATTTGAATGTAATCTTGCAACACCTATGAGAGCTGCTTTATGTTGTTATCAGTACCTCTTAGTGCCTGTATGTACGGGACCTCAAAGTTACTGTATGTGTCGTTGTCATTGTTTTCAGTACCTCTTAAGAGTCTGCATGTACGGGACCTCGGGAGATATTGATTTGTCATGTCACATTATATATAAACATCTTCAAACTTACCTTCCATTGTTTTTGTAATATTGATGTAAATAGTTTAATAAAAAAAAATCTAAACATTACAAAAACAGTTCTATAATATTGTGTGTATTGTGTGGTGTTTAACATTTATTTATCTGTTAAATATTGGATAGTTAGCTTTAATTTCATTTTGTTGTGAGACATAGTTCAGTATGCCCACCCTAGTTCATTGTATTTTTACATGTTCTGTATTGTCTTGTGCAAATTTTTTTTAATCCTTATGTCCTGTTTCTGGATGTGCATTTTATTTAACAGTTATTGTCCCGTCTTATATGTTCCCACTCAAGGCCTGCACCTTGTCGTGGTGAGTGGGCTTTCAACCAAGACAGGCCAACTTGAATTTGTTTTGTGTAATTTTTTTTCTGACTTTCCACAGGGTCCCATCCTGCAGCAGTAATTTTAAACTCCTCATCACATCCTCGCCACATCCACCTTCACCCTTACAACCTGATGGTTTTTTTTATTTTAAACGAAATGTATTGTATCATATGTTTTACCATTTTTAACAAACGTTTTTTTTCTGCTTTCAGTATGTATTGGTATAAAATCAAAACTACAAAATGTCAAACTTTGTCTATGATAAAAAACAAAAAGAATGCAGTGTTTTGAAAATCACACTATTTAAAAAGCAATTGAACACAAATGAATAATTTGAACAAAAATTTGCTGTAGATGTTTTAACAGGCGGTAAAGGCTAACTGTTTATGCTACAGTCTGTTGAGGACAAATCTAGTGACAGCCATGGCCAGCATGGAGCCAAGAGAGCAACAGTTGCAAGGAAGAACAGAATCTGAAAATTTGTCAGTAATGTTATGACTAATATAGTCAACATTCGACATGACAGTCAGGGCTTTTTTCATAAAATAAATACCCAAAAGGCCAACTTCAAAGGAAATGACAATGACCAGCATGTCAGAGCATTTGGAGTTGGAATTTAAGGCAATGAGCTAAAGTCTTTAAAATATATAATTTCCTGTGGGTGAGAAATGAACTCCATCCCTTAAAAAAAGCCCTGGGCTGTCATGTCTAAGGTTGGGGTGTTGAACAAAAACACCATTAAATTCATTAACAAATTTAGACATAACATTGACAAATTTACGAGCCTTTTCAAGCTTTGCTGGATTTGCTCCGGCCCTCCAGCAGCACCGCTGGGGTATGGCAGACACAATGATCTTCATTCCAGGGTGCTGATGTAGCTGGAGCAGGTCCTCCTTCATCACATTGACGAGTTTGACACTGGACAAAATGCCCAGGTCATTCCCGCCGCACTGAATCAGGAGGACCTCCGGCACTGATCTTCCTTGCAACGTGCCCTCAAAAAAGGGCAGAAGCCCACTAAAACGAAGGCCAACCCAGCCAAACCAGCAAACCCGGGCATGTGGCAGGCTGAGATGGCTAGTTGTTGTTGCTGCAGCTCTCTGGGCTCCACGCCGGATATGGCTGTCACCAATGATCCACACAGTTTCTAGAAGTGGAAAGAATGCATGAATTAATGTGTTTTAATTAAAAAGTTACAATTGAGTTATTCAATTTAAAAAAAAAAAAAAAAGTTAAATATGCAGCCATAACTGGACTTACTTGTCTGTGCATCAGTCTCTTGGGAGGTCTGCTTTCCAGGTGCCCAAGGCAGAAGCAGGGGAGCAGAGGGCAGGTCCATTGTTAAACTACAAGAGAAAGAGTTATGTATAACTTGGCTGTAACTGAGTGGAATATAGTCTCCATAGTAATGTGTAACTGGACTTACTTTAAATTAGCATGCTATATTATAGCTACATACCACATGCATTGTTCAAAAGCCTTGTAAAATGTTAACTATATAACATTATATATAGAAACAGCGTGTTCATGAATCTTATTTTAATTTAGTATTTTTGGCTTTAATTGCACAATCTACAGGTTCTTTCTGTACATTTAATAAATGTTTTAACTCTATTTAGGAAAAAGTATGTGACAAATAACAATCAGTCTATTTCAATCTATAATTTAATCCCAACAACATGCACTTTCTTTAGTGGACTTGCGAGTAAAACTTTAACTAAAATTAGCATAAAGCCTAAAAAGGTTTTAACATTAGACTTAATTTCAAATTAGTTGATAAATGCAGTCAAACTCATGAAGTCCACTTACTATCGACAAAAGCAAGCCACGAATTTACCTGCTGTGTAAATGTTTGTGAAAGCACTGGCATAAGATTAATTCTGTTAATATTATGCCTTATCAGGACAGCCCCACCACGCAATGTGCGGGAGATGTATGCAAAAGGCATTGTTGCACTATTCCCATACTTGATGGATCCATATTCCAAAAATGGATTTGTAAGTCATTCCACATCTTGATGACTTTTAAATCAGTTGTATATATAACTATACTGTTGCTTACATTTAAGGAACATTTCTACGATGGTGAAAAGCGGAACTGATTACTTGGCATGGCGGCTTAAAACTATCCAAAGGAGGACTGCCTCACCAAGGATCCCAGGATCTTCTCACCAGCTTGGTGGTGGAGGTCCGACAGAACAGTGTAAGGAGGCCTTGTCCTTCATGAAATATGCTTCAGATGAGACGAGTGTCAAGCAGAAGATGACGATGACATTTGAATACCGACGTAATATGGTCCTTGAAGATAAATCTGGAGATGTCTTGGCTGAATTCCCTCGCTTTAAAGATGTCAAAGGCTTGGTAAGTTGATATTCTAGAGAAAATATTGTATTGGTTTAAGGCCAATTCATACTTCATAAGAAGTAAGAAGATTGTTTGCGCCGCTCAGGCTGCGAGAACAAGAACAAAGTTTGTTTCGGCTCTGGCATTCAGACTTCAACTGAAGTAGTGATGTGTCATGCGCAAAAGATGCGGCTCTGAGAGCCGATGTAGTGAATCAGAAGAGCAAGAGGCAAGTATAAGGATTCTCCTAAAAACACTTCATATTAAAGGGTTTTCAACACACAAACCATTAATTTTTGCAAAGTTATGGTAAAATAAAGGCCCACAAAAAAAATCCTAAATTAAGAGCCGTTCAGGAGTTGAAAGAGCCGGCTCCCTGAAAAGAGCCGAACTTCCCATCACTAAACTGAAGCGCTGCAGCCGAACTCCTCTAGACTCCACCCCTGTGATCCCCCCCCCAAAAAACATTTCCTGCTCTTGCAATGGAGATTTACCCCACCCACTTTGAAAAACTAGCCAATCGGAGCCTAGTTGACGCACAGCCCTGCCGAACAAAGTTCTGCTCAGCTGATGTGGCGAGAACAAGTGCCTCAAACTGCCGAACAAAGGTCGCACGAACAAAATTGTCATTTTGTTCGTACGACCTGAGTGGCATGAACAAACCTCTTACTTCTGATGAAGAATGAATCTGCCTTTAATCTGCAATGTCTCCTTAATAAAACTGATGTTGAATTCTGCAGAATAAAAGCTAAATGTTCAAAAAAACACTACTGTTCTGTCAGTGAAATGGTTAAAGTATTATGGCACTGAATACCAGACTGGTTTACTTGTTTGTGTTGAGGTAGTTAATGAGATGCCGGTATTTTGTAAAATTACTGCTCTTATTGTGAAAGATGAAAAAGTTGTTCTTACTTGCTCTGATGTTGAAACTCTTTGTTTTGATGAGCATTACCATGCATTTCAAGTTGTGTTTAAAACATTACCAACACATAAGGTGTTAAGTGTTCAAGAATTGCTGTATTTTAAACCCATTGATGTTCAAATGGCATATGGTCCAAACAATTGTTCTCTCTTTGTAGTCCCATATTGCCATCTAATGCAGCCTTGAGCACTATTGTATTCTCAAAGTTATATTAAAGATTTTGTGTCCTCTGGGGTATGACAGGTAGCATAACAGTAAGGTGGATAAAATTAAGATTTCTCTGAAATTATTCTTAAAATAATTTCAATTTCTAACAGTCTAATTGAGATATCAGTCATTTAAACCGCATTGTTGCCCTGTTATGACATACCCCAGTTCACTCCATAAAGGAAGATATTTAGGACTGTTTTTTTGCACTTTAAATGCACTGTAAAGTATTTTACATGTTCTGATCAATGTGAGTTTGCACATTTTATATACCAAATGTTTTATTTGAAATAAATTGGTATAATGACATGGAATGGGTCTGGTTTATTCTTTCAAGAATTTTGGTTTGCTAGGAGTCATTACAAATCAACACTGTTTAGGAGTAATTATTTATAAATGCAAGTGTTAAGCGGGTTTAGCTCTCAAGTAGGTTAATTTTGAATAACACTTAAACTAGATTATTACTTGAATTTCACTATAAAGTGTTTGATATACTAAAGTGTTAAACCTGAGTAACACTTAACAGTATTAAATACTAACTCTTATAAGTGTTAAGTTTACTCTATAATTAACTCTAAATTTAAACTCTTGCAAGTGTAAATTTGACACTTTCTGGGTTAGGACCCTATGTTCACTGAACTTGAGTTAAAATTAACTCTAAGTGTTATAATAGTACTGTAAATTTTACTGTGTGGGAAAACCTAAATCCTATTATTTAAAATGATTAAAAAATAGACTAAAAGTGTTATTTTACAGTAAAATAACAGTGAGGATGTGAGATGAACGAGCTGCTGTTGCTTTCTTGTTCACTTACAGTGTGTAGAAGATGCTCCATGTTTCATTAGCTTCCATCTAGCATCATTAGGTTTTTAGTTTACTACTGCTGAGAGGGCAACACATACGGCTTCAGAAAGGTCAGTGAACACAACAGTACTCTGTGCAACAGCATAAGAATGACAACAGAAATTATCCCTAAAGATTCATACATGATCTAGTTTATTTGTACACTGACTATTATAGAATATTTACTCAAAAGGTGTGTGGACAAAATGAAAATGTAACGTGACTGTTTGCCTTTGCCTATAATTAGTATGTTTCAAACTATTTAATAAAATGTATTTACATTTATTAAATTTATAGATTTTTATTGCCAGTAACTTACTGAATGATTTGTATTTGTTTTACTAGAAGCAGTAGAAAACTGTAAAACTTCAAATGATTTTGATCAAAATCAAGAATAAAATAAATCCTGGCATGTAAATATTCCTTTTATTATTAGCAATAGTAATAATCTGTTAAAAAAGATAGATACATACAAATGTGTAACCATGTAAACATCTCAACGCAAGACATTCTAAGAACGTGTGACCTCATGACACTGTGATGTCATTCAAAGGACAGAGGTTTAGAGTGAAGCCAGCTTCAGAAGTGTGACCATTATATTTCTGCTCTCGACCAAGACAGACGCACAAAACCGAGCTTAAACGATACAACATTCAAGCATCAGATGAGCTGCAGAAAAAAGAGGAGCAGCTCGGACTCCAGCTGCAGGACACAGGTAAGTTGTTCAGGATTCTTTTTTAGCATAAATTAGTGCAGAAGAAGAAGTGGTACTGAAGTCTCTTTAACTGCTTGTCTTTTTGGTTGCTATTTAAGACAAGCCTCACCGGGGTTGTAACAGAGTGTGGCATGGGCGCAGATGGCACTGGGGACCCATAACAAATAAATTAATCAGGGTTTCATTCCACTATACATTAGCCCACTGTAGCCGCTCCTTTAAATTCGCCGAACTTCGCGTTAGCGGAAATAAATCGGACTTTCCAGCACAATAATAATCTACCAGTCATCATTATTTTGTATCCACGCTCTCACTACACGCTGTTCTGTTGAACACACACGGCGACGCTACGACTCCTGATCCCAGGGGGTCCTACGAGGACCTGGTAGCTGCCTCAATTGGGCCTGTAGCGGTAACGGTAACCATAGTGACCGTATAGTATAAGGACGATAGTAAAAGGTTTATACTTTTGTCTATGACTAAGCAGGTGGTTTATCCAGACTTTTACCAACTGTAAAAAATGAAGAAACAAAAAACAATCAACGAACAATGTAAGTATCCAATGTTTGCTGACTTTACCAAATGTGGCAGAATATTTTGTTAAGGGGAATAGCTAATGTGACAAGCTAATGACAAGAAGCTTTTGCATCAAACACAGTGAATGAACACAAAGAGAATGGTTGGAATAAAAAAAATGTATTGTCAAGAAATAGTAGTTTTATCTGGATATTCCAAAATAATAATCTACTGTACGGTACTGTATAGGTTTACTGAGGTGTATTGTACTGTATTGTGTGGCGCTAAGTTTGTCCAAACAACAAATAAAGGCCTAACAGCTACAAAGGCTTTTTTTTTTTTACATCCTCTTATAGCTGGAAACTGTTTATGGCACGGAGGATATAGTTCATGTTTACAAAACCATGTTTATGCTTGTTTATGCTGTTAAATTATGGGCAATGGAAAAAAGATATAGTTCTTAATGAGTCAGATTATTTGAAAGAGCTATTTCAACTAAATAAATTAAAACATAGTTTGAATTTTTATTGGACATTTTTTACCTTTTGTTCATTGTTTTTTTTTTATCTATAATGTCAAATAGAAATCCCACAATGTTTTTTTAGTGCAAACCATTAACCCAAATTGCATAAAGTTCCCTAACCCTAACCCTACAGTACTTCAGCACTAGTTCTAATTAAAGTTCAACACTGCTACTCCAGCTCCGTCTGCCGCCTCATGCCTCGCAGGTTAAGATCAGCTGTTAGTATGTTACCACCACCCCTTGCTGGCAAAAACCAGCAACAAGATAGCTGAGTTGGGCATAAAAAAAAAAAAAGCAAATACCGCCGTCTTGACCACCGCCAGGCCTGCACCACCGCACGATATGGCACTATATCTAATTGAGTGCTTGGTCCGTCCCCCCCCAGTTAAAAAATGCCATCTGCGCCCTGGAGTGTGGGTTTGGAGCAATCAGATGACTTGTATACCTGGTCCAGCTCCTTAGCACCTTTTTGGACAACTTTATTGCAGCTTTGCGTTCAGGTTTTGCCTGAGGCTTCCACATCCTCCTTGGCTTCAATTACTCTTTTCCTCAGTTCTCACAGACATGTCCATGTGTGTCCATGTATTTACCAGATGAGTAGGAAGTCTCTTTGCTGTCCTCTCCACCTTAAGTTGTTCCAGGTACTTTGATTCGACCGTCTTCCTGGCTTCAAACAAAGATGCACAATTGGCTGACACAACGTCAATTATTTTTTTATGAAGCAATTTAAGGTATGAAAATTATTGCTCCTTAGCTACAATTCAGACCCATATTACTGCACATTAAGTTAAAGTTTATTGCACAACCTGATATACACAAATAGCTTTAACATTACAAGTTTTTAAATTATACATTTCAATAGACAAAGATTAAATGAAAACTTTGTAACTTGCAGTTTTAATAATCAAAATTAAGTGCATTGTAACTTATTTAGATTTTACTTCTAATTTTTACTTATCAAATAATTTAGACACATTTATATTCAATGGATTTTATAAAGTGCTTTTAAATTATGAAGTATAAATTCTGAAACATTTAGTACTTAACAGTGCTTAGTACTTAGTGAATTAATAAGTCTAATTATTAACTAAATACAAAGAATGTCTTGCATTAAAACCTTGTGGCTATAAAGTATATCTTGAGTGACAGATGTACAATCAGCAGAAAAAATTCCATCCACAAACAAACGTAACTTTTCCTGTATGTCTGATTTGTTGTTGTGATTTTAGTTTGATAATTTGTTTTTCTGATTTGTTATTTTAGTTTTGTTGATTTGTTTTCTGATTTGTTGTATCTTTGTATTTTGTTTTCTGAATTGCCACGTTTTTTTTTTTTTCTGATTTGTTAATTTAGTTTTGTTCATTGGTTTTCTGATTATGTGTTTTTGGTTTTGTTCTTTTGTTTTCTGGTTTGTTGTTTTAGTTTTGTTAATGTTTTCTGACTTATGAGTGTTTTCGGTTTTGTTTATTTGTTTACTGATTTTTTTTTTCATTGTGTTTTTGGTTTTGTTCTTTTGATTTCTGATTTTATCAGTGTTTTTGGTTTTGTTTATTTGTTTTCTGATTTGTTTATTTGCTTTCTGAATTGTCGTTGTGTTTTTGGAGAGAGCCTCCTTCCAGGTGAGCACCAGTGTTAGACCGCCTTGACTCAATGATAAATAAGCTTCAAGTCTTCAAAAGAAAGGCCTCAGCTGCTGAGCAATGTAAACCAGTTTACATCCTGCCAATGCACCAGCCCCAGACTGCAGTTGACCAACAATTCCAAATCTCTCACGTTGAAACCCGGATGAGTTTGTACGCCTTAAGATTGTCCTAGAAAACCTATTGCTCCCTGACAGTAGCGAGCTGTTTAAATTCCAAATCCTAATAGACCACATACATCTGGAAGAGGCCAAGCTAATAGCCAAGGCCTACCTGCATTCTACCACACTATTCACCGATACAATGCACGCGCTAAATGACAAGTTTGCACAGCCACATCAATTAGCCCTAAAGAGGATTGCTGCAGTGATGGACTCACCTGACATCCGGAGAGGAGATGTGGCAGCCTCTGACAAGTTTTCCCTCCAGATACAGTCACGAGTGGAAATATTAAAGACTGTGGGTCCAGAATGAGATGTGGAGCTACAATGTGGATCCCATTTACCTCGCCTACTTAGTAAGTTACTCCTAAAGAATGAGCGGACTTTTGCAGATGCATGTTCAATCACTCTGGGTGGACCTACACCCTAAACGACTTGGCCACTTGGTTAAAAAGGTGCCAAGACTTTGATGGCCAGCAATCACCCAGAGGACTAAGAGATAAACCTGAAGCTCAACCAGCCAGACACTCTGTCACCATACTCCATGGGGCAGAGAGCAAACCCAAGTCTTCACAAAGTTCACGTGCCAGAGTCGAGTTAACACCTTATTGTGCCTTCAGCAACAATCGAGACCATCACTTCAGCCAGAGCACTGCCATCACCAAGCTCAACAAAGAACAGCTTACCATTTGGATTAAGATTAACAAGAGGTGTTGGCCCTGTGCCCGCCCCACCAAGATGTTGTTGTGTTTTCGGATTTGTTTTCTGATTTGTAATTTTAGTTCTGTTAATTTGTTTTCTGATTTTGTCATTGGGTTTTCGGTTTTGTTTATTTGTTTTCTGATTTGTTATTTTAGTTTTGTTAATTTGTTTTCTGATTTTGTCATTATATTTTTGGTTTTGTTCTTTTGATTTCTGATTTTATCATTGTTTTTTGTTTTGTTCATTTGATTTCTGATTTTATCATTGTTTTTGGTTTTGTTCATTTGTTTTCTGATTTTGTCATTGTGATTTTGATTTTGTTCATTTGATTTCTGATTTTATCATTGTGTTTTTGGTTTTGTTCATTTGTTTTCTGATTTTGTCATTGTGTTTTTGGTTTTGTTCTTTTGTTTTCTGATTTGTTTGTGTTTTTGGTTTTGTTAATTTGTTTTCTGATTTTGTCATTGGGTTTTCGGTTTTGTTTATTTGTTTTCTGATTTGTTATTTTAGTTTTGTTAATGTTTTCTGAATTGTCAGTGTTTTTGGTTTTGTTCATTTTTTTCTGATTTTATCACTGTTTTCGGTTTTGTTTATTTGTTTTCTGATTTGTTATTTTAGTTCTGTTAATTTGTTTTCTGATTTTGTCATTGTGTTTTTGGTTTTGTTCATTTGATTTCTAATTTTATCATTGTGTTTTTGGTTTTGTTCATTTGATTTCTGATTTTATCATTGTGTTTTTGGTTTTGTTCATTTGTTTTCTGATTTTGTCATTGTGATTTTGTTCATTTGATTTCTGATTTTATCATTGAGTTTTTGGTTTTGTTCATTTGTTTTCTGATTTTGTCATTGTGTTTTTTTTTTAATTTCATTTGTTTTCTGATTTTATCATTGTGTTTTTGGTTTTGTTCATTTGTTTTCTGATTTGTTTATTTGCTTTCTGAATTGTCGTTGTGTTTTTGGAGAGAGCCTCCTTCCAGGTGAGCACCAGTGTTAGACCGCCTTGACTCAATGATGAATAAGCTTCAACTCTTCAAAAGAAAGGCCTCAGCTGCAGAGCAATGTAAACCAGTTTACATTCTGCCAATGCACCAGCCCCAGACTGCAGTTGACCAACAATTCCAAATCTCTCACGTTGAAACCCGGAAGAGTTTGTACGCCTTAAGATTGTCCTAGAAAACCTATTGCTCCCTGACAGTAGCAAGCTGTTTAAATACCAAATTCTAATAGACCACATACATCTGGAAGAGGCCAAGCTAATAGCCAATACCTACCTGCATTCTACCACACTATTTACCGATACAATGCACGCGCTAAATGACAAGTTTGCACAGCCACATCAATTAGCCCTCAAGAGGATTGCTGCAGTGATGGACTCACCTGACATCCGGAGAGGAGATGTGGCAGCCTCTGACAAGTTTTCCCTCCAGATCCAGTCATGAGTGGGAATTTTAGAGACTGTGGGTCCAGATGGAGATGTGGAGCTACAATGTGGATCCCATTTAGCTCACCTACTTAGTAAGTTACTCCCTAAAGAATGAGTGGACTTCCGCAGATGCATGTTCAATCACTCTGGGTGGACCTACACCCTAAACGACTTGGCCACTTGGTTAAAAAATGGGTCCTGGTGCCAAGACTTTGATGGCCAGCTATCACGCAGAGGACTAAGAGATAAACCTGAAGCTCAACCAGCCAGACACTCCGTCACCATACTCCATGGGGCAGAGAGCAAACCCAAGTCTTCACAAAGTTCACGTGCCAGAGTCGAGTTAACACCTTATTGTGCCTTCAGCAACAATCGAGACCATCACTTCAGCCAGAGCACTGCCATCACCAAGCTCAACAAAGTACAGCTTATGGCTTGGATTAAGACTAACAAGAGGTGTTGGCCCTGTGCCCGCCCCACCAAAATGTTGTTGTGTTTTTGATAATTTGTTATTTTAGTTTTGTTAACTAGGCCAGAGCCGGTGATGACCGTTAGGGCCTATTGTTTTTGCTCGAGTTATTTATTTTTTTATTTATTTTCTGCAAAATTATCCTCAACTTGTCCCAGTAAACATGCACGAAAAGTCCTTTTTATTGGTCCCAAAATTCAAGGCCGGCGAAAAGTCCCCAAAAAAAGAAATACGAAAAATGACTCAGTAGTGACCCCTGGAAAATGAAAATACATTGTGCCTATGGAAAGTGAAAGTAATTTTTTTCCAATGTAGAAATACAAAACTTGGTAAATCCATAGGACACCTCAGGGCAAACAGACTTTATTACAGCTATACCGTAAACTCAACAGGAAATCTACTATGTTGGGTGGAATGCGTAACCCCCTAAATCGCACCCCTTGTGCTAAAGGGTTTTCATCTAAACAGCTCCAAATTTAATGAGTATCATCTAGACACGTGTGCCAAAAAAGTTACTGTACAGGTAATGTCTTTTGTGCTTTAAACAGGCACAAAATGCTTCTAAATTTACATACTGTTGTATATTAATTTATGAGTTTTGCTTTTTGATTTATTTAATGTTGGGCCTTAACAATTACTCAGTTTCATTAATGCAATAGTCATTGAAGTTTGATGTTACATTTTTTCATTGATATCAATTTCAGAAAGTCTTTCAACCAGTTATTAATGTTGAATCAGTCAGCTTTATGTATTTTCCAGTTCATTCAAATAATATTTTTTTGCAGACATGAATCCTAATGTTGCAATTCTTTGTTCTTATTTGGACATGGTGTTTTGCAAAGTGTTCCCAGGGATGCGCATATGGATGTTTAGGTATTTCCACATTCATAAAGTCTTGTAGTAAATGGATAACTGAGTTCCAAAACTTCTTCACACCAGGGCATATCTACGGCAGGGGAGCCCAGAAGTACTTGGATTCATTTTCTTTAACGTTTGCGGTGTAATACAGGCTCTATAGATCATTTTCATTTGGATAATTTTATATCTTTAATTTTATACATTTTGAACAATAACTGGAGTTCTTTGTTTCCCACAGTCCCTCATTTTGTAGCAGCTTCTTTACAAAAAATGTAAACATCTTTTTTTTTTTTTTGTTGCAGGTACAATTCTTTTTGACAAATAACTTTTAATAACTGATTGTAACTGAAAGTATTAAAACATTTTTGATTCCTTGATATTAAATTGTGTTTGTAAATCTACAAATGGTATAGCATTGTGCCATTGTTTATTAACTGATCTGATCAGATTGGTCAGTCAAGAAAGCCGTTGAAAGTGTTCTACCACCTATTAATGGGTTATTCCAGACTGGACCTGATGGAAAGATATGCCTGTAATTTGTAGTTCTTTTTGTTTTGTTTTTGAGATTTCACAAATTAATTTAACATCATATTTGACATACCACAATGATTTGAATGAAATTTATCTGTTATACTCTATTAAAACATTGTTTTCTACCTACTCCCTGCTCCCATGAGTCTCATGCTTTTTACCATTATACCCCAATGAAAGAGGATATCTGCATTAAAGGCTAGGTAGTACATACACACGTGGACAAAATTGTTGGTACCCTTCGGTCAATGAAAGAAAAACTCACAATGGTCACAGAAAAAACTTTATTCTGACAAAAGTAATAATAAATAAAAATTCTATGAATGTTAACCAATGAAAGTCAGACATTGCTTTTCAACCATGCTTCAACGGAATTATTTAAAAAAATAAACTCATGGAACAGGCCTGGACAAAATTGTTGGTACCCCTAACTTAATATTTTGTTGCACAACCTTTTGAGGCTATCACTGCAATCCAACGACTCCTGTAACTGTCAATGAGACTTCTGCACCTCTCAGCAGGTATTTTGGCTCACTCCTCATGAGCAAACTGCTCCAGTTGTTTCCGGTTTGAAGGGTGTCTTTTCCAGACGGCATGTTTCAGCTCCTTCCAAAGATGCTCAATAGGATTGAGGTCAGGGCTCATAGAAGGCCACTTTAGAATAGTCCAATGTTTTCCTCTTAACCATTTTTGGGTGTTTTTTGCTGTGTTTTGGGTCATTGTCCTGTTGCAAGACCCATGACCTGCAACTGAGACCAAGCTGTCTGACACTGGCCAGCACATTTCTCTCTAGAATCCCTTGATAGTCTTCAGATTTCATTGTACCCTGTACAGATTCAAGACACCCTGTGCAAGATGCAGCAAAGCAGCCCCAGAACATAACAGAGCCTCCTCCATGTTTGACAGTAGGGACAGTGTTCTTTTCTTGATATGCTTCATTTTTTTCGTCTGTGAACATAGAGCTGATGTGCCTTGGCAAAAAGTTCCATTTTTGTCTCATCTGTCCATAAAACATTCTTCCAGAAGCTTTGTGGCTTGTCAACATGTAGTTTGACATATTCCAGTCACGCTTTTTTATGATTTGTTTTCAACAATGGTGTCCTCTTTGTTCGTCTCCCATGTAGTCCACTTTGGCTCAAACAACGACGAATGGTGCGATCTGACACTGATGTTCCTTGAGCATGGAGTTCACCTTGGATCTCTTTAGAAGTCTTTCTGGGCTCTTTTGTTACCATTCGGATTATCCGTCTCTTTGATTTGTCATCAATTTTCCTCCTGCGGCCATGTCCAGGGAGGTTGGCTACAGTCCCATGGATCTTAAATTTCTGAATAATATGTGCAACTGTAGTCACAAGAACATCTAGCTGCTTGGAGATGGTCTTATAGCCTTTACCTTTATCATGCTTGTCTATAATTTTCTTTCTATTCTCCTGCGACAACTCTTTCCTTCGCTTCCTCTGGTCCATGTTGAGTGTGGTACACACCATGTCACCAGACAACACAGTGACTACCTGAAGCCCTATAAATAGGCCCACTGACTCATTACAAGATTGTACACACCTGTGATGCTAATTAGTGCACACACCTTGAATTAACATGTCCATTTGGTCACGTTATTTACAGTCTTTTCTAGGTACCAACAATTTTGTCCAGGCCTGTTCCATGAGTTTATTTTTTAAAATAATTCCGTTGAAGCATGGTTGAAAAGCAACGTCTGACTTTCATTAGTTAACATTCATAGAATTTTTATTTATTATTACTTTTGTCAGAAAAAAAACAAAACTAAACGGCACGAGCCCCCAATTTGTCATAACCCGGCTCAAGGCCATGACAAAAATTGACGCCACACAAACAAATATACAAAGATAGTGCTTTTACTTTAAGATAAAGTTAACTAATAGAAATGTATACAATAATAATGAGGTGTGTTTATCAGTAATTAGTAGTGTGGGTGATGTGTTTGGTTTCAGTGTTAATGGTATGTGTAGTGTTGTATAATACAAAACCAAAGAGCAAACAAAAGGCAAGGTGGTGCTGGCATGGCGACAGCCTGAGGAGAGCACCAAGAACAGCTGTAGGCGGGATCTTATATAGTTGTGGAGCGTCGGGCCCTGACGCCCACGCACACGTGAAATGCCCACAGCTTCACCTGCGCACAGACATGCAGACATGATCAAACTATTTAAACCATGACCAGAGTGTAAGGGGTCGTGACAATATGAATAATTAAAAGAAGGTAAAAGGAATTCTCATTCCTTCAGCGGAGTCAAGATGGGACTAAAATTCACTAAAAATACTAAAACTGGAGATGTTTTGACTCCATTAGAAAGATGGAGACTCCATTAGAGGTGATTATTAGACAGAAACCAGCTCAAAAGAAACAGATCAGGAATTATATGAAGAAATGGCATAAAAGAACGCATGGGGCTTTACAGTGGCCTGTTACGGGCAGCTTTAACCCAATGTGCTGCAATGAAATAGAGAGTAATATAAAACTTTACAAGGCTATGGATCAAAGTTTTAAACGAGAGAAAAAAACGTATAAAAGAACGTGAAATATTGGGATGGTTTAGAGACGAGTCAAAACGGAGACTAAGTGAACTAATTGAAACAAAACCAGTGCAGTCAGCTGTTGTGGGTCCAGAAATAATTGTTAAGACTTGTACTTAACCTTCAGCCCTATTGCCTTTTCAATATAAAGACATTCCTGAACAGTTTTGTTATAAGAATTCTATATGTTAAAAGAATTCTATATCCTTATATTATCCAGAGAGACACGGAGACAGATTATATTATAAAAGCTAAAGCCAGGTTTTATTCCTTGCAAGGGAAGCAAAGTACACACAGATATATCAAAGGTACATAGTGCGTTTTGCTTAAAGAGGTAAACAATCCACGCTGCTTTTATACCCAGTAGTACTCCTACGCAGTCTGCGACCTAGGTCGTGATGGCCTGCATGTCATAGCATGGAGCAGACAGAAGAATCATATCTAAACTAAAACATAGACACTAAATGAAAACTCATACAATTCCCATAACATTCCCCCCTCTTTATGCTGAATAGGCATAAATCAAAGTCTCCACCTTGATGTGAATTGTATTAAGTCAGGAGCGAAAACCCAGAGGCAGCTGACCTAGCCTAAGTACATTTGACCATTCGGCTAAATGACCTATCGCTGGGAAAAAGACCTCCTGACCGCCTCTGCCAAGGCGGCGCACATTCAAGGCAGATACATGTAAAGATCAAAACAAACTGATTTCTTCTGACACATGTCCAATCAATGACAGAAATGAGTATAATATTGCAAACAGATAAATCAAAAGGAGATTAACATACTGATTCTTAACATCCAATAATAATTGATTACATCAAAACATAGAATCACTCCAAAATAAAGCAGAGAAAGATGCCGGAGGTTAAGCTGGTCAACCCATCGAACTTAACATCTCCAGCCTGTCCCTGCCTGTCCATTTCTGTCCCTGTAACGAAAAGAAAAACACATGGAGTGAGAGATATGCACATTCATAATGATTAAAATCAATTCTCTTCAGCATAATCAATTCAATGAACCATACGGCCCTTAGGTCTGTAGTATGATCTGTCCTGGAGCTGTTGTCCCGTTGGTGTACATGCAAACAATAACGTCCCTCAGATATCAAAGTGTTCATCTGAGGTCAAAGCCTTGACCTTAGTCGTTTGGCAGGTGCATGTCCAGGAATGTTGACCCAGCAATGGCCACATTCATCAATCTCACCAACAAGCTCCGGTACATGGAAAGCAACACAAACAAAAGTTATTAGACATGGAAGTGCAACAACAAGTACATGTACTGTATCTCAATACAGATTCTAAAATCCCAGTCAATCTTCCAAATATGTTTTAAAACCAGGTCAAAATTAATTTCTCTATACCAGAATATTCTAATTTCTCTGTTAGAGTTTGAAGTCCTTTCTTAAAGACCTTAGTTCTGCTGTAACTAGTCCTGTGTTACTTTGGAGGAAATCCTTTTGTAGACCCCCCCTTTTCAGCTAAAAGCATGCTCAGTGCTATTTAGTTCTGTCCAGTCCTTGGATCAGTTTTCTCTCATTTCCAGTTTTAATTAACAGTTACAGCATCTCTCGTACAATTCATAAACCTTTGTTGTTTATAAATATACTAAATTAACTTTAATCTACATTTTCATAAATTGTCCCAAATGGTAAAAAATTCCAATCCTAATGCTAATTTAATTTTAGCCTTATATTCATTCATGACACCTTCGAAGGACACCTCTGTCATCGATGTAAATGGGGCTCTCAAATGAACCTGAGGGAGCTGCTGTTTGGCTCCTAAAGTGTGAGTTTCGACTCACGATGTTCTCCGTCACATTGTATGTGAACACAAATAAAACGAGGATCCTTTAAGGACGCATGTTTCCGGTCAGCAGGCAACGCTGGTCTAATGGTCTTACTTTCACAAAACCTCCAGACTTCTGCTTTGCACTGCACCTGTCCCTGATCTCTACGTTCGTCAAGTTCAGAGTGATGTCACAGGAAGTCATGTGACTCCCGTCACTAGCCCTGCTCACAGGTGTGCTTCCCTTCACAGGTGTAAACCAAGATGATATAAGTTCAAAGAACTATGTTAATATTAGCTCTTACTGGTGGTGGCTATATTAATTGTCAAAACTCCTTTTCTGAACTGGTATACTTGTTGTAGTTGGCTTCCATCCAAATAAAGAACAAACAAACAAATCAGAATGTTATCTGACATTATAGACCCATAGAAAGTGCCTCCTAGGTTTTCGTCAAACGAAACCATAAAAGCCCTTAAAATGATCAAACCATAAAGTTGAAACAGCAGATAAACCCTGTTTCCACAGATATGGTCTGCTGGAAATCTACTTTAATCTGAAAAGGTTTAATCAGACTAAACAGTGCTTCTCCAGAAAAGTCCTGTCAACTTTCTTTATTTCATTATTTGATTTAAACTTTTAACTGTATTAAACCATGTTGTTTCAGCCTCATGCTAACCATTAGGTTAACCAAGCATCCCTTCAGCACTTTAACACAGTTTTGTTTAAACCTTCATCTCCCCCCTTTTTGAGACGTGGGACAACCATGGCTCAAAATACCACAAACATAAACAAAATCAAATAAAAGTTAAAAAAATTCAAAATAAAATCAAAACAGAATGTTTTTTTCCCAATTACCACCTTAAATTGTTATTTCATTAATTAGCATTTCTAATTATTCATCTTCTTTATGTTTTACAAATAGCATCACTTTTGTTTATGTTATATTTAAAACTTAACTTTGTTTAGTTCAGTTTTAATTTTAGTTACCATTAGTTGTATGTCTTTACCTGTAACTGTAATTGGTATCATCCACAATTTGATAAATTTTAACTAAGTTGATGCAAACATAAATAATTTATATAGATCAGACCTGGTTTCTCATGATCTATTTTACAAACTTTTAAACATCCACCTTTAATTCACAATTTATTTCACGTTCTTTTAAATTAAAATATTCTCAAAATATTGTTTAATTTACCTTAAATTACTTTCTTTAGAAAACACATTTTTCTCTTACTTCAAAACAAAATTTCTTAATCACCCTTAGGTTCAGACCCCTCCCTCTCTGGGGTTAAACCAGTAACAGCAGCATGTCTCAGCTGCTTGAACACACCACAAAGCCTCTGCTCTGTTCACTCTGCTTTCCTCTAAAACACCATCATCTCCGTGATTGTCGTTTTTTTTTAAAAGGAAAGACCAAACATAAAATCAACAAATTTCCTCTTAAATTCTGCTTTATTTTTAAACTAAATTTCTTCAGGATCTTGTTCAGTATAGATTTGTTCTATACTGTCTCTGTAAAACTCAGTTTTACCACCAGGTGCTAAATACAATAAACCAGTTTGTTTTTGTATTTTTCCCATATTAATTTAAACGTAACATAAAAACATTTTATCAATTACTATTTTCATGTTTCCACTAATTTGGCATTCAGATGCCACATAAAGAATTCACCTCACTCAATGTTAAACAGAAACTTTAAACATCAAGTGTAAAATCAAAATAACGTGTCTCTCTTTATTTATTCAAATTCACCAAAATTGTAATCAGTAATTATCATTACTGTTCATTTAATAAAATGTAACATCTCAACCTCTTTTCTTCTTTTTCTTTAGGTTACAACGACCTAAAGTTTGATCAAAACCAAAACAAAATTCAAATCTATTCAAAAGGACCTTGTGTTAGTCCCAGTACTCCCCCCAAAAAATAAAAATTTTAATCACTTCAAACAGTGATTAAAACCCAGCGAGCCATTGGCATAAGCTCTTAAACTTTAACAATTCACCTTGTTAGTTTAACAATTATCTTTTATTCACTTATTTTTCATTAACTTTAATTTTTCAAATAAAACCTTTAAGATCGTTTTAACAGTTTGAACTGTTTTAACATAGATATGTTTTTAATCATCAAAACCAGATTACCAATTTACATTACAGTTTAAATCTTTATTGCATAGATGACACTATACCTTAATTATAAAGTACCAAAATAAATAATGATTATTATTTATTTTGAACTATCTTCATTTCAATTCTCCAATTACTTAAACTTTAAAGTTTTTTCCTCAAAAAACCATATTAGAACTGTCAGAAGGTCAAACTGTTTTCATAATTAAGTATCATAAACTTTATTTAACACATTAGTTCAGTGCAATCTGTTTCTGTCACTGACATTTCTAACTCAGCATTTTTTCTCAACATTAAAAGTTTGTTTAATGTAAAGGCTCCCACCATGTCTGTGGAGCTAAAAACAAAAACCCCCTCTCAAACATTTCTCGCTCTTGGGAGCAAAAAGGAGGGTGCTGTGAAGCCCCTGTTACCTCGACTTCCATAGAATGTTATCTTGTGTTTAAACATTCCTCGTGAATCCAAAACAGTGGTTGTTTTGAATCCACTGTCTCCATTTTCACACTTTGTTAGAACCAAACCAGAGAAATACATAAATGTTTCTTTTCTTTATTTAGATTCTTGTAACCTTGTTTTCTTTTAAATATGAGCTTATGGCCCATAACTATAAAGTTATATTATCTTTATAAACTTACTCTGCGCAATTCAACTTTAAAACACATATTTAAATTCTTCCAATTACAAAGTATTCATTTTCATTCTTTTATTGGCGTTATACCGTGTTTTTGAACCACACTGATATTAAGGACCTCTATTAGTTCTCGTACTAATAGATACACAAATTGTTTAGCAAAAC
Source organism: Perccottus glenii (assembly GCA_024416835.2). Taxonomy (NCBI): domain Eukaryota; kingdom Metazoa; phylum Chordata; class Actinopteri; order Gobiiformes; family Odontobutidae; genus Perccottus; species Perccottus glenii. Next base: position 20,955,843 of record CM044564.2, read on the forward strand.
ATCAATCACTAATTTTATTTTAGATCCAAGTGTTGGATCTTTAACTTCTTTAAACCCTTAATGTTCACACTAACGTGTCACATAAAATACAAAACCAACTCTGTTCTTTAACAGAATACTCATTATTTTCTCTCATAAACCAAAATCACATCCTTCTCTGTAGATGTGTGTCTCATGTGTCTGTGTTTGTGTCTTTATGTGTCTGTATTTGACCTGTTAGTTGGAGCGGACAGTTCATGAGGTCATTCTCCTCGTCTCTCGTCTGGACCCAGGTTCGACCTCCTCCTCCTCCACTCAGTGCCCTCTCGTCTGTCACGCCCACCTCCACCTCGCTCTCGTCTCCATGGCAATTGTGCATTTTTCCTCAGAGAAATACATTACATTCATATTAATTTCAAGTTTCATCCAATTTGCAAACACACTTTACAAATACCTTTTTGGTCAATCTCAATAGATCAAAATTTAAAACAAATAAACGTTAGTGTGAATTGGTTTATCTTACCGCTTCCGTGTTGCTGCTGCTGGTAACTGTCTGCAGCTTTTTTCAGCCGAAAAGGAGCAGGTGGGAGGGGCAGAGAAAGGTTGGAGAGAGCACTGTTTTCCGGAGGGAGGGAGGCCGAGACCTAGATGCTCCCAGAAACATTTAAACAAAATACAAATGATTAGTGTTTTGAAGTACATGTGTGTACTTCTTTCAAAATCTCTTCTCTACTTCTCTGTTTTTTCTCAAATTAGAAAAATAGCTTATGAAAGCTACCTTTCTCTCTCATGTTGTTCAAACTTTCTTTAAACAAAAACATTACTTTTGTTCTGATTCACATCATTAGACTCATTCTTCATCCAACAATGGCCCATTCATAATACATTTATTCTCTCAAACACACCTTTTATAAAAACTCTTTTAGGTCAACAACTCTCAGTATTGCCAACAATTCTCAGTATAAGCCCCGTCACTTTCAGTGGGCTTTTTTCTCTCGCTCACCGCGTCACCAGCAGTGAACATTTTTCAGCAAAAGCTCTCGTGGGCTTTTAAAATCTCATTTCTCATCTGCAGGAATCAATACTACGTAGGCGTTTATAGTCACATTGACTTCGGACTCATTTATCTCACTTTTTGTTGTAAGTATCTTGATAATGGTCGGACCTATTCATCTCACTTTTGTTGTCAGTAAGTTTCTTGATAATAGTCCATACTCGAGTTTTCCTGTGCGTCCCACGCACCATTAAAACCAACAATACTAGCTATGCAAGGCAGTTCGATTGTGGCGTATTACGATACGTGATTATTAATCTAAGATAAATTCTTGTGCTCTCTAGACAAGCTATTTAGACCTCATACTCCTTCTTGTAATCAGGTGAACTATCTAGTGCCATAGAGTCCCGCCCTTGTCACGGCCAAATAAACTAATCGCGCGGGTCCGTTTCAAGAAACACCTGAAGACTTACAAAGCATAAGGTATCTATCAAACTAAAATCTAGCAAGACAACAAGCTTTAACACAGATTAACATCAGAATATCCCGTTTAAAACCTCACCATAAGATTGACAATTCGGTTCTCGATCAAAAACACATACTTTTTTGGCTTTAAATCTCACCATAAACCATATAGGCAGGGTCTCGACAAAGCGGATCTCACCATTTAAGGAATCTCGATCTTTCAGCGTTTAAGAATCTCCTATGCTGGCCAGCTTCATGGAAAAACATCAACTATTGGTGATGTAACTTACATGCAACCCGCTCAGCACACGCCAGATTTCCAAAACTACTACTTCCGGAAGCTTTGGTATTAAAACAAAATCACACACACACCAAAAATAAATTAAACAGCTGTTTACCTGAATTTTCAGTCCAATAGTCCAGTTGTTCCGCAGCCAGACTGTCTGTTCTGTCCTCTCGTCTCTCTGCTCTTCTCTTTTTCTCAGTCCAGATCTCGTCATCGCGTTCACACACACAGGGGATATCTGGCCCTTACTGCTAAATAGCACAGCTTGGGACTTACAAGAAATGCTTTCTTTGTGCATTTCTCCGTGCACGTCAGCTCACCTCTTTGTATGAGAAACAACGAATATTGAGATCCGGTCACGGCACCAAATGTTATAAGAATTCTATATGTTAAAAGAATTCTATATCCTTATATATATCCAGAGAGACACGGAGACAGATTATATTATAAAAGCTAAAGCCAGGTTTTATTCCTTGCAAGGGAAGCAAAGTACACACAGATATATCAAAGGTACATAGTGCGTTTTGCTTAAAGAGGTAAACAATCCACGTCGTTTTATACCCAGTAGTACTCCTCCGCAGTCTGCGACCTAGGTCGTGATGGCCTGCATGTCATAGCATGGAGCAGACAGAAGAATCATATCTAAACTAAAACATAGACACTAAATGAAAACTCATACAATTCCCATAACAAGTTTACAATAAAAGTGCTGTCTGAAGAAATAAATGGAGAAATAACGGGACAATTCAAACTAGTTTTAGACTGAACCAGAGAGTGGAGCATTAGTCGGAGGAGATGAGAGTGGCTCCAACAGTGTCTGTCAGAATGATAAGACAGAGATTTGTGATGAGACCCACTCCTGTCCAAAAGTGACTGACTTTAGAAACAATGAAATAAAAGAATTCAAAGAACTGGATAAAAAGTAGATAAAAGTTCCAGCAAGACAGAGAAGATAAAAACAAAAATGCCAGAGAAACTGTTAAAACACAGAAGAGTTTTTCTGGAGCTGAAGCTCAATTAAAGCATATTATCAACATTCAGCCTTCTGATCCCAAACAGACCTCATTCAGCCCAAGTCTAAAGGCTTATGAAAAAATATTCAAGAAATGTGGGAGAAGATGGCTAAAGAAAAGAAGGCCTCCTGAATTACAGACTCAACAAAGTTCAGTTGAAAAATCAAAGATCAAACTAATAAGACTGTGTTGAAAAAGCTAATACTGCTGCAAATTAACAAACTGAATAAAAGACACAAGGAGAAGAATGATAAACAGGGGTTTGTTACTGGAGAACAACGGAGGCTGTCGCAGCGACAAGAGTTTACCTGTGGTACCCCGGAATATGAATAACATGTGTTTATGTTCCAGTCTTCTTCAGCAGAGCCCATGTCACCGTAACAAGCTTATTCCAACAGATCACAGTGGATCTCATACAGAGGAACACACAGAGAGGTGTCTGAGGCAGTTTCAGAGTGAGACAGGCCTAAAGCAGCGTCTGGTGAGTCCACCCAACCCCCATTAAACCTTTATCAGATACCAGAGGAGCTGGATGTGTGAGCAGTGAGCTGCATCCAGAGAGAGGGCCTTGTTAACATAACAGCAGGGCAGAAGAGAAATGATTATTCAATCTGTAATGTACTGGCTGACATGACCACAGGATTCAGAACTAATACAGAAATGGACTAAAATGGAAAGAATACAAATACTTCTTAAAACTTCACAAGGGCCGAAGATGCAGTTACACTGTTCAGTGATTTACAAACAACAAGACAAAATGGACTCTGAGAAAATGGAAAGAAGCAACAGAATGGCAAAAAGCTTTCTATTACAAGACAAAATAAATATATATTGGAAAGACAAGAAGCTATGGTGGTACCTCTTATTATCCAGTTTGAGACTTGGTTTCTGAACAAGAACTCAACTCCTTCTGTTGCATTAATGACAGAGGGACTGGAGTCTTGTGCACTTAAACCTAAGTTAACAGCTGTACTGTGCGTAAACAAAGAAAAATGTATATCTAAATTCAAGTGTTATATGTCTTAGAAGATGTAGTCCAGGCTGAAAGAGTAACTGTAGATATTAAATGTCCTATGACCATGAAATGTCTATGGTTTCTGATCTGGTTTTTTGATTCTGTCTAATATTCTGCCTGAATTTAAATTGGTTAACAGTAATAGATTTAAGTTCTGTATTATTCTGACTCACGCTACTTTTCTGTTTTACATATCACGACTGAGACGGAAGAAAAAGAAGTCTGTCTTACAGTCGACTCTTGAAAGACCTAAAGTTATCTTCATCAATTTCAACCTGAACGTAGTGAGTACAGAGCTCTAGTGTAGATGATCTAAAGTCTGACCAAGCAGTGATGTGAGTTAGACTCCATCACAGTGTTACACATTTAGTATTTACAAAGCATAAAATTAGTAAAGAAAGATTATAAAATAGTCAAACAGATATTTAGTCTAAAAGTTAAGTGAGAAATGTAGAAAGATTGCTCCGTCTCACTTCGAGGCTGTTACAAAAGCTTTGAAGCAACAAACTGTTGGACAAATGTTGACATTATTATAAATAACAGGTTATAGCAGGTTGTGGATTGTGATGTTGCTGTATTGATGTCTCTATTAAGAAATCTGAAAAAAACTACAGACCAAAAGTTATAATAGACTTAATTAAAATGAATAAAGAGTCAGACAGAGCATTCTCTGTGTTAAAAGAAAGCATGCGAATAAACTAGCTTTTGGAAATCCTAATAATAAAGATATTCCATCTATACGCAGCAGAGACAGAAGAATACTCATCAGAAGAACTGATGCACAATACCTCAGTAGTATAAGAAACCAATAGTTTATTTTGGCTTAAAATTAGACAAGATTGAAGAAGTTTTAACACTATGTTACAGATAATTAGCTTCAGCAGTGACTGGATTTAAAAAGACTTCAGTGAAAACAGGGGTTTTCCAGTAACAACATAAACCACACATCAGTTACACACATTTCTGACAAGTCCTAAATTTATCTTAACACAGACTAGAACAATATATAAAATACTTTCAGTTCTGAATTAATAAAACAACAAGTAAAACAGTTTACCAAGTTAATAAAAGAATGATCAACCCACAGCAGAAAAGCGGACTGTTTAAAATCAACAGATACATTTCTAAAACAGTGAAATACAGATACAAGTACAATTAACCTTTGAAGCAGAGTTAATGTTATTAGTAGATGTATTATGCATTGGAGACATGTAGGATATGACAATGTAAAACTGATAACAGATAATACTTGTACAGCACAGGTTTAAAAACTAATATAACAGTGTTTGATGTTAGTGTCTGAGATTAAAGCATCGACTGAGGAGTGAGAAATGTTAAAGGTTTAAAAATGAAGATCTCTGGAGTCTGGAGTATGTTAGGCTTTAGTTTTAATGAGAGAAGATGACAAGACATAAATCAATGTGGACAAGTTAAGCCTTGTCCAGAGGAAAAAGGCCTGAATGAAATTAGAATAAACACAGAGAGGTCATAAACTGCCGGGGCGGCAGTAGCTTAGTGGGTAGAGCGGCTGTCCTTCGACCGGCGGGTGAGTGGTTCAAGACCAGCTCGAAACATCATAACATCCCACTCTCCCCCACATACTGTCGTTGTGTCCTTGGGCAAGACACTTAACCTACATTGCATCCAGTGAGTGTTCTGTAACACTGGTAAATAGCTCAATCTGTGTAAAGAGAGACCATAAAACAGATTTATGGATCAAAATAATGTTTGAGACAACATCTAACAGAAATACAAAGTTACATTCCAACAGATTAAAAGGTGCTGAGGAGAATTCTACAGAAACAACACCTTCCTGCTGCAGATCAACACTGAGAATAGAGTCTTCATCCAAAGTGTTCAAACATCAGGTTTACTGGAGAACAGTGAAGGTCTCATGAGAAGGTCTGGTGTCATCTTTTACACTGTCGACCTGTACACATCAAATCAGGTAAAAAAGATTAATTATCAAAATTTTAAAGGAAGCAAATACGATGCCAAGTAATTAAGAGGTGTTTGGAAAATGAGTTAGAACTGTGAGTGGAACAGAGTCCAGCTGAGACAGAATAATTAAACAGATTAATAATATTGGTGATTTGTCAATGATTCTTAAGAAAAAGAATCAAAGAGGGGATGTATGTGAAGTTAGAGTTTATTAAGCTTAAAGGTTTAGTGGACATAAAACATCAACAGAAGAGAGGGATAATTATTTAGATTATGATTTAGTTGTGATGATACCTTCACAGATTTACATTACATTTTTTGGGATAGGCTTCTATATGGGTTTTATTTCTACTGAATAAAACTCTACAGTAATACAACAGCATTTTATTACAAAACTCATCTGATATAGATCACAGTGGTGAGTAAAGACTTGTCTGAATCTCCATGGTAACGCTCAGAGGGAGGAGTCTTTGAAACTCAGATAAACTGAATGAATTAGTTTGTATCATTGTTAACAACAGACTTAGAACAGGCTTTTAGAATAAATGTAAACAGGGCAAACAAAAGTTTTATTGTGTTAAGATCTGTGACAGTCAGAGTCTGTGAGAGCAGCTCAGAGACATGCTGCTGTCGTCAGAACTCTGAACTACAGTTAATTTACTTTTGGATTGGATCTTTGGATTGTTTAATGGACAAACTGCTTATGAATAATTTTGACAATAATTGGACTAATAATTAATCAGTGTAGGAGATATGGAAGATTATACTGGTTTTGAACAAAGTAGTAGTTTTAATCATACATGCAGCTGTAGCAGAGGATTTAACATTAGGAAACAATTTAAAAGTAACTTACATATGATTAAATAGTTTGAACTGAAGTTGAATTATGGAGCAAATTAGAGAATAATGCATGAACAAAGAGGCTAGTTACTTAAAAAAAAAAAAAAAAATTGGATTTACACAGATAGATGTAATGATGGGAAATTACAATTACAAGTTAAGAAACAAAATTATTAGTGAAGATTAAAATTAGAAGAATAGAATGAAAAAGAGAGGTTATTTTAATACTTTAGGGAAGAAACTTAAAAGAGTTGGTCCATATGATAATTTATGTTATTAGTGGAGGAGATTTAAGTTAGACGAGTCACACTTGTAATAATAATAATAATAAACTTTATTTTATAAAGTGCCTTTAAAGGCAACTTCTCAAAGCGCTGTACAAAAACAAGCAATACAAAGTTCAAACAATTAAAGTAACATCAACTATCAAATGCTAATTAAAAAAAAAAAAGTCTTAAGTCTACCTTTAAAAATGCCGTAGCCCTGTGCTTCCCTAAGTTCAGGAGGCAGAGAATTCCAAAGGACAGGAGCAAATAATGAAAAGGCCCTGTCACCCATAGATTGTAGGTGTGTTTGAGGAACAGCCAACAAGTTGGATTGTGAAGAACGCAGTCTCCGAGTTGGGGTATAGGTTGTTAACAAATCAGATAAATAATAAGGGGCCAAGCCATGCAATGCTTTATATGTCAACATCATAATTTTAAAATCTACTCTGAATTGGACTGGGAGCCAGTGTAAAGACTCCAAAACTGGAGTGATGTGATTGCATACCCTGGTCCCAGTCAGTATCCTGGCGGCCGAGTTTTGTACATATTGTAGTATCTAGACTCCGGCTAGAAGGGCGTTACAGTAATCTATCCTAGAGATAACAAAGGAATTCATCAGCTTTTCAGCTACTGAGAAATTTAGCATAGGACGTAATCTAGCTACATTTCTGAGGTGAAAAAGGATGATTTAACTGTACTCTGGACAAAAGAATCAAATGAAAGCCTGGTATCAAAGATAACTCCAAGATTCCTCACTTTAGCTTGAGTAGCCAAGACAGAGCCATCAATAGTCAAAGATAAGGAACCAGCTTTTGAAATATGATGACGGGAACCAATAAGCATAACTTCAGTTTTACCACTATTCAGACACAAAAAATTTGTACTCATCCATTCCTTTATCTCAGAAACACAGCCGGACAGAAAATCAACATCAAGATGTTCACCAGACTTTGAGTGTATATAAATCTGCGTATCATCAGCATAAAAGTGATAATGGAGGCCTAGCGATCACAACAACTGTCCAAGTGGTGCCTGATAAATATTAAAAAGCAGAGGGCCCAAGACTGAGCCCTGAGGAACCCCAGTGGAAACAGAGCTAATCTCAGACCTGAAACCGCCCATAGAAACGAACTGAGAGCGGTCAGTAAAATAGGATTTAAACCACTTCAAAGCTGTCCCCGACACACCAAAATCTTGTTCAAGATGGGCGAGTAATAGACTATGATCAACAGTATCAAAATAGTGCTCTTAAATCAAGAAGGATGAGAATGGAAATTACACCAGAGTCAGAAGCCATCAACAAATCATTGGTAACTCTGACCAAAGCGGTTTAAGTACTGTGGAATTTACGAAAACCTGACTGAAGAAGATCAAACAGGTTATTAATTGCAAGATGATTACGTAGATGAAAGGCAACAACACACTCAAGTATTTTTGCCATGAACGGAAGGTTGGAGATAGGTCGAAAATTATTAAAATCCTCCAGAGAAGTATTTTCTTTTTTTGGTACCATCTGCAATGAATCATTCATAATACTAAGGACAGTAGGGCTCAAAACATCGAAGCAAGATTTAAATAAGCTTGAGGGAATAGGATCAAGCAAGCAAGTGGTAGATTTCATCTTGATACCTCCCTTTTGAGACCCTCAGAATCAAGATGTGGAAAATTAGTGAGAGGAAAACCAGTCAACCCAGATGAACAGAGAAGTGAGACAGTGGGAGCAGATGCAACAGAAATTTGTTTGCGAACACTATCAATTTTAGAAATAAAAAATGTAAGAAAAGAATCACATAGCTGTTGAGAAACAGGCAAGGTGGTGGCAGCATCAACTTTAAGCAGTCTATTTATAGTTTGAAACAAATGTCTGGGGTTTCCTTGATTGTTTTCAATAGTCTGAGAAAAATAAGAAGATCTTTCAGTCTCAATTAATGCTCTGTAGTCACCCAGAAGGTCCTTCCAAGCCAAATAATGAACATTCAAGCCAGTAAGACACCATTTACGCTCCATTTTACAACATGCAGCCTTCCTAGTGCGCAAATTATCATTATACCAAGGAGCCGTGCGGGCTGAAGTAATCTGATGTGACCTTAGAGGAGCATAAGAGTCAAGATTAGTAACAAGTGCATTGTTAAACTGTGAAACTTTCTCCTCCAAAGATGTTGAATGCTGGTCACTTAAAGTGGATACAACAGAATTAGAAAAAACTGTTTGATCAATAGACTTCCACTTCCAGAATGTTGCAGTTCATTTTGTAGGCACACTTGAAAGATGCACCTCCAGATTAAAGAAACAGTATTAAGGATTAAAAGGATTTTATGATAAAGTTGATATGGGGAAATTATTTGGTAATGGCAAGGTTTATAGTAATGGTTATTTTGTTGATGTTTATTAAAAGAATAGTTGTGTTAGTTGTTTGTGTTGTGTGACAAAGTTGTTGGATAGTTTAACAAGGAACTGTGAGAAGTTTTTAGAATAAATTACTTTATGGGCCTATCTTAAAATTAATTAGTTAGTTGGAAGACATATGTTAGTTTCAGTGCAACCTAGAGGTTATACTTTGCTGTACTTCAGTAGAGTTCAGTATAATAGAGAGTTAGTAGAACGAAAAATAGGTAAAAAATATGTTTATACATTATTAAGAGGGTTACAGATTGAACATATGATAGGGTTAATTCTGCTGCAGGGATATGTATCCTTTGTTCACCAGAACCAAAGGGAAATAGTGACAGTAACTAGGAATTGACTTGTTATTATTAAGTATAACACTGAGGAAAATATAGTAAACTTTAAATTGAAAAAAGACATCAAAAGAATTAGAGACTAAGATAGACATTTTATGGACTAACTTAGAGAAGTATTAAGAGGACATTTAAGGGAAATTAATAAAATTCTGCGTAATCTGTGGCTTTTTCTCAGTTAACGTGAATAACCGTTTGAAAAACTGATCTGAGAGGGGACTAGCGCCACACTGGAAACTGTCCATGGAACATGGGGTCGAGACCTACGTCAGCAGAGGGTTTTTCAGCAAAGCTTTAAGAAATCAGAGGCTTACCTGAGGTGTTGGTGTTCTGGAGAGAATGGAGAGGTTTGGAGAAGGCAGAGGAGATGCATTTCTCCCGACATGGAGTTGAGAGAAGGATGACGCGTACGGTGGTCTGGACGGCCATTTGCAGAGGAGAGGCCAACATGATGAGAAAATGGAGAACGGTGTTGGATGCGACCTGCGGACGACGACCTGAACAGCGAAGGATGAGCTGTTTCCAGGTCAGAGGCAGAGCGGACGCAGGAGAGGAAGTGACGTGAAGCTGATAGTCAAGGAAGTTCAAAGAGCCAAGGGTGCGAGAAGAAGAGCACAAAGAAAACTTCATAGCGTCATCTCTTGGACTGTTTCCATTTTATTATTACAAAATGTTGTACTCATATAAGTATTATATTTTAGTATGAGTAATTATATATTCTTATGTGCATGCTGTAACAATGTTAAGTGAAGGTACGACAAGTTAACCATATGTTGTTATGGTAGGAAGAAGGGGGATCTACTGGGAAGTGTTTGAGCTAAATAAGTATAATTTGGATCAGTGTGATGATTGTAATACACATGTATTATGAACCAGTTGTAATGTTTAGCAAAGACGATGTTTGGAGGTCTCGAAGAGGGGATATGTGGTGTAATATTTTATATATTATGTGTTTTAACTATGTAGACTCAGTTAGTTATTCATTTAAACATATTAATATAAAAAAGAAAACCTAATGTCAGACACACACACACAGGAAGGACTAGATAAAGACGCCAGGCCTTACAGGATGATATCAGAAAGTTTATAATGACCTTCAAAGCTTTACAGGAAAGAGTTATTACTGTACTGTCATATCAAAAGTGTATAAAAGCTTATGTCTACTGTTTAAACATCAGTAGAGCTGGGAAGTCTACTCGGGTCGTTTATTGTGTTGGTTGTGAAACAATAAAAGACTCTATGGCATTGGATCTGGTGTTGTATTCATAACTTATTCCATACAATAGTGCCAAAGACTGAGAGGATCAGTTTTGACACTACACTGCTCCCTCTGTTTGAGCTGCTGAGCATGTCGAGTCAGGAGAAGTATGGAATTATAAATCATTTATATCAAAGTTTTCTGTCCAGCTGAGGGTACTGTGTCAATGAAAAAAGTATGATTCTACCAATAGTGTGTCTCAGAACCATTACACCAATTTGAGAATGTATATTTGTGGATATTAAAATTATGCAATGCTACTAGCTAAAAAATGTTATGTGTTTTAGTTGAAGACTTTGGTTTGGGATTTACTAACACTAAGAATGGAATCAAGAAAATAAACCTTTTCTCTCAAGATACTTAGTAAAAAAGATGAAAGAAAACAAACTGAAGTTTAATCTTTATTGAAGCATTGTAACGGTTACATTGTGTTTGCACTATTTTAAATCATTTTTGAAAGACAAAAACTTTGGATATTTTAGGATTAATATTTTTTAATCGAGGAGACTATCACCAACTGGTTTGATAAAATGCTTATTTTTTCACATTCTGTTAAAGGCTTTCTCAATTCTTACTGAAAAAAACACAGAGACAAAGTTTGACCTTGGTTGCCAGAGTTAAGGTTTCTGTCGATGACGGTGACTCCAGCATTCTCATATATTGGTTTAGCGGCAGCGCTGAGGAGGAGGAACATGTTTTTGATTGGAGATTGGCCTTCTTCTTTCTTGTACCACATGTAGACTGGGTCGCCACCAGTTCCCACGTTCAGGTTCACATTCACTTGACTGTAACCCTGCTGCTGACATTCTTTATACTCGTCCTGATTGGTGGAGATCCACAGATCAGTGATGGCCTGCCTGGGATCAGTGGTCTGACGATACCAGATGTACGTCATGTCACCTTTAACACCCGTGTTGGTGCTGTCATCCACACGGATGTAACCTTCCTTGAAGAGGTCGGCGCCAGAGCCAAAACCAACAGTGGCATCAACATCACAGATGTAGTTCTGCTGCTCTCTCTTCAGCCACAGGTAGACAAGGTCTGAGCTGATCTTACCCAGATCGCAGCCAGCTCTCTCCCAGTCAGATTGTATCTTTGCAGGCTCATCTTCAGGCTTTGTAGTGATGTCCAGATCCACTATGGCAGTATCATACTTTGTGATGCCTTTAAAGTACCACACGTAAAGGGTTTTTCCAGGAACCAGATTCTTGGAGATCTCAGTGTACCCTGCATCTCTCAAACCATCACACATGCGGTTATCATAGGTGACTTGAACCCTGGTGATGGGGGCTGCTCCATTTTGCATCTTGTACCAAATAAAGATGGCGTGTCCAGGTCCACTTTTGTTCAGATTGAAATTGATTTTTTGGAAGTTGTGAGCCAGAAGGTGTTGTTCTTGAGTCTGATCAAGAGACACATCAATGTCGGCGATGACCAGCGACATGTTTGCACAACTGTGAATTTACAAGAAAACGTGAAAACATATATTAATGGTGAAATAAATCGGATATAAGAACAGTAAAGTAAATACTTTAAATAAAAGTCAAGACTGAATTATTATAAACTTACGTGTCGTCTCAAAGTAACTTGAGTGAAGAGTAGACAGTCAACTGATGTGTTGAATTCTGAAGTGCTCTTCAGTTTCAGCTGAGTTTATAAAGGCATCAGAAAGGCTTATTGTGCAACATCTGTTGTGCAAGGTGTGCCTGGGTGGAGTTATTTAGCTTTTTTTTTTAATTCATGTCAAAAATGTGACTCTTGACCATGTATAAGTTTGCCCTCTTTTTGAAAATGATTGAAAATGATTTTTCTTGACCATGAGTCTCACAGTTACACATCAGTGACAATCTGCCAATAGTACACTTACATACAGTGTTGCCACTCACAGGACTGAAATTGCTCTCAATGTGCTTTTAGACCCAATTCTATTCCTGCCTCTTACCCTTCCTTTTACTCTTACCTCTCAGTTTAGCTTGTTTGTGAGGCAATTCTCTTTTAGATCAAGAAGAAGGGCTATCATTGAAAATAAAGAGAAAGAAATTTTCAAGCTACCAAAGACATGCATTAATGTAAGTAATTTAGGCAGTAATAAAGATTTTAAATGAAGACCTTTTCCTTTAATCTTGAACTCATATTTGCACCAATCTATTTTCTGTTTGTGTTACAGTTACATCGACAGGTCACAGTCTCGTATTTGCAGAACTTTTTGACTGCCTGTCTGATAATGTACATTTACAATAAGTCAATTATCTAACGCTTTTATTCAAAGTGAGTACATTAAGCTTCTATTCACCAGTGTTACAGCTGGAACACCACTGGAGGCAAGGTGGGTTAAGTGTCTTGCCCATGGACTGTGAACTGTGGGGAGAGCAGAAAATCGAACCGCCTACCTCCCAGTTGAAGAACGACTGCTCTACCACTGAGCTACTGTATAACATCATCTTATCTGTATCATGTATAACATCATCTGTTTTATTGTTGATATCCAGTGATATGTCAGTGACATGTTCATGTCTGAACAGTCCTTTTGGTTTTTGTAGTGGTTGTGTCTTATGTCTGTGACCAGGGCCAGAGGAAACACCAGCTGATTCTGTTCAGAGCAGAAAACACAGAGCTTTTTCTCAACATACGCTGATAATAATGTCTACCCATGGATCTGTTAATGAACGAATTAATTATTTTATTGAAACAAGGACAAAACAGAATTAAACTTAAACCTCATACAAATGAAATATGTGTTGTACCAGGTTCTGGCTCAGTTGCCAATTCCCACTTGAAGTCCCTGGACAGGTAGATGTTATAATATAATAATATAAAAAACATTGAATATAGGGCACACAATGACAGTTAGGCTACATGACATTCACCCCCCTTCCTATTTATCAAAGGATTTTTATAAATGATTGAATGAATAAACCTGAGGTAACCTTAAACTCTTCAAACATATGAAACAAATCAACATTGACAGACCTGTTGTTTGCAGACTGTGTTTGCAGGTCATAGATCGTTGGGCTCCAGAATCACAGGCAAGATGTGCAAGTAAGGACAGGCCGTGACAGATCCCACCTGCATGTGAGCCCACCATATTATACATATTTATACAAATGAATACATTTTTACACCCAATCTCATTTTGTTAAATTAAAAATAAATATCTTCATCACTTACCACTTATGTTTAAAAGTATAAAGGTTCACCAAAACATTTACAATTTTTAACCAGGTAGGTTAATTGAGAAGCAGTTCTCATTTACAATGATGACCTGGTCCCGCGGGAGATGTTTTTGGTGGTAGGGGAAACCTACGCAGACATGCAAACTCCACACAGTAAGGAATTGCCCTGGATGGGAATCAAATCCAGGACCATCTTGCTGTGAGGCTGGAGTGCTAACCAGTCTGCCACTGTGGATAAAACTGCTCATTTGCACCTGCTTCTAAGAGCTACAGCCCTTACTCCGACCACACAGAGGAGAAAAATATGCAATAATATGTTTTCCCTCCTCTGGGAATGGTGTTTTTTTGAATATGTGAGCTGGAGTCAGTACAAACTATTTGTGCATGCTCTATACTAGTAATATCATAACAGCTGTGAAAATGCACCAGAATACAGGAAATGACACATTCTGTTGAAGATTTTCTGATTGAAGCAACACCAGACCCTCCTAATACATTGTCTGTGTTTAAATGACTCTTGTAGTGTCAAAACTGACCCCTCAGTCTTTGCCACTATTGTATGGAATAAGTTATGAACGCAACACCAGATCCAATTCCATAGAGTCTTTATTGTTCACAACCAACACAATAAACGACCCGAGTAGACTTTGCCCAAGTTCTACTAATCTTTGAACAGTAGACATAAGCTTTTATACAGTTTTGATATCAGTAAAGTAATAACTCTTTCTGATATCATTGTGCAAGGCTCTGGGCCTGATGTCATTTCTGTCTGGCCTTGAGCTACTCCTTGCCTGGCTCTGTCTCCTCCGACGACAGACACCTGCGTCTTTATCTGGTCCTTCCTGTGTGTGTGTCTGACATTAGGTTTTGTCTTTTATATTAATATGTTTAAATGAATAACTAACTGGGTCTACATAGTTTAAAACACATAACATATAAAATATTACACCACAGAGTCAACAACCAAATGGCTTCAGAAAAACAAAATATGCATTTTGGAGTGGCCCAGACCTCAACCCAATAGAAAGGCTATGGACTGACTTGAGACATCTAGAGAATATAACAGATCTAAAGCAGTTTGGCCAGGAAGAATGGGCTAAAATTCCTCCTCAATGTGCAGGTCTGATCCACAGGAAGTGGACTACAGGAAGTGGTTGGGGGAGGTTATTGGTGCCAATGGGGGGTCAACCAGTTTGTAGGTGCCAGAATAATATTCTATTTGTCTACCGATTGCTTTTGTCTGGTTGCCAGGGTGATGCGTGGGTCACGTGGGTGTAGGCGGTGACAGCCAAAGGTGGCACTCACTCACTGTCACTCAGGTATTAAGAGAGAGGGGAGCGGGGTAGCGGTAGTATTTGTGGACCGCAAGCGTTTACTAACATTACCATCCGATGCATTTTTATAACTGTGTTTATGTGTCAACTGAGCAGTTACTTAAATAAAGGTCACATGTATTCATTCTGGGATTCGGTGTAAATCTGTTCAGGCTCGCTACTACACAGTTTTTAATTCTAAGGGTTCATTTACTTTTTCCACTGCCATTTTGAAAATTGAATGAGTGTGTTCAATAAAGACATGAAAGATCTGAATTTTTTAGTGTAATTATTTTTAGACACATTATGTCTGTCAATACTCTTGACTTAGATGAAGATCAGTTCACATTTTAAGACAAATTTATTCAGAAAACCATGAAATTCCAAAAGCTTCACATGTAATATCACTAAGGCATCTCATGGGGCACTTTCTGCCATTGAGTGTCAGCGGGCAGACATGATTTACTGCCACAGAGTTTATCTCACACAATATCCTCGGAGAGTATGGAGAGGGAAAGGAGCAGACTGGACTGGTCTGGGGTAAAAGGGTTTACTTTGACTGCTTTTAATCTGTGGAAAAGAATCAAGGGTAAGTCTGTTTTTTGCTACTACCTGTCAAATTTGTGGGAATTTCTCCAAACAATCAGTCAGATTCAACGAGTGAGACAACAAGACTACAGACTACAGTCACCTTTTCTGAAGATGCTATACAGTAGACAGCTATTAACACAACTTTTAATGTAAAAAGTGCGCAAAAAGTGAATTATTGAATGAAAAAAAAAAACAACAACAAATGAAGCATTTTGCTTTAATGCATAAATAAAAAAAAAAACAACGCTGATGGTGGACTTTTGTTATAAAGTCTTCCAAGTGAGAGGGCATCTGTCCCACGGCTAAAGACTGGTCCAAACTCTGTCACGCAACAGGACAATGACCATCTCATCAGCTGCAAAAATAAATCAAGATCAAAAGGAATGGCCTCATGAAGGTCCAGCCTCATGAAAGTTCACCTTAGGAGACCTAGCCACTTTCCAAGCTTTAAAACAAAGAACCTCCATTAAGATGTTAGGTACTGTCAATCATACATGAACTACACAATGGCAATGAAATAATGTGCTGTTCATTCAAGGTTTAATTCAAAAATAATTCAATCAATAACTTTTTTATAACTGTATATCTCACTATGGTAAATGTTAGATGTCTGAAAGCTTCCACAACTGATACCTCCATAGTCTTATGTATTTTTCTGTTTGTATTTTCTTCCAAATGTAATCATCTGGACTCTCCATAAATAAACTGGACCTATGCAAAAGCATTATTATTATTTGCTAAAACCAAAGTAGGAATGCTTTTCTCAGATTTGAAATTTCATGTCCCACTTTCACCATTATCTCCTTCTAACAGGAAAACCACACGAGACAGCTGCATTTATTACCCTTTTTTATGTTTGGCCTGAAAAGTCTGAACGGGATGTGGCAGTGGCAGTGTGGGTATGCTGGCACCTTTCACTCCTTTTCCTGCAATTGTGTTTAACAGAGACAGTGCTACTCATTATCAAAGTGTCACAAAAACAATAACTGTTCAATTTTACACCCTTGATAAAAGTTAGTTTCCCCATACAGAGGAGAAGAGTAATGGACCATGACACATAAAAGCTCATGTGAAGGTCGGCTCCAATCATAAATTAAAATTCAGGCCTTTGTTGGAGCTCTTTGACTTTTTTGTTTTGTTTTTATGGTCCAACACAAATGAAAGGTCAGGTTTTTCTCACACTCAACAATACTTTTACGTCGAAAATGTGTGACTAATTGCAGACCCCTCTACTGTGACCTTGGCTAAACAGACCCTCTACAACGTATATGTCAATTTCAAGGTCTGGAAGCCAAGGCAATCAATTTTATTCATCGAAAGATTTGGGAAATTGGATTTACTGGTTGGACTTTAATGAATCTGTGGCTGAAAAAGCCTCACATTTGCCATATTTCATTTTAAAATGGTTGGTAGGGTTTAAGGACCTTCATCATAATCTTTTGTCCGTGGGGAGTTGTTCGGGGCGTGTTCCAGGGGAGGAGGCTCCAAGGCCGAGCCAGGTTTCTGGGCTGGCCAGGGAACGCCTCAATATTCTGTCAGAAGAGTGGGAAGAAGTGTCAAGGGAGTAGGAATCTGGGCATCTGTGCTTTGACTGCTGCCCCATGACCTATCTTTGGATGAGCAGAAGAAAATGGAATGGAAAAAGATTAAAACGTAGACACTAACTGCCAGCAAAACCTCATTTCAGAACAAGACATTTACCACCACATTCATGCGTATATCACTATTACTATTAGAGCTGTGCCATATCTTATCGCCCTCATTATTCTGTTTAATTTTTCTGGTAATAAAAACTGCCATCTCCCAATATCAATGTTATTGCACTACAAAAAAAATTCTAATGCTATCTTGAAACGATGTTATACAAGATAGGATTTAGTTTATATTACGGAGACCCACCACTAAAAAGAAGACGGCTGCCTAAGGACTGTCTTGCAAAAATATGAACTAAATACTGTAATTATGACGTCTTTCCTCGTCATTACAAGACACTATTTTATTGTTATGCGCTTCTCTATCGCACAGAGGCATACAACAAAAACGTATAAAACAGTTCTGAACAGAACTGTTCTTTACATTGGTCTCTGTCACCGCACCAAGACACAAACAGCATCTGCTTAATGGGGATTCAAAAAGAAGCGTATGTTCCCTCTGAACTGTAGGTTGTAGTGTCTCACAAACAGATTTAAACCAATTGTAAACTAGAGACCTTGCCAGTAGCAGGTAGGCAGGGGACATTAACCGTTTTTAAGGTGTACAGTGCCTTGCGAAAGTATTCGGCCCCCTTGAACTTTGCGACCTTTTGCCACATTTCAGGCTTCAAACATAAAGATATGAAACTGTAATTTTTTTGTGAAGAATCAACAACAAGTGGGACACAATCATGAAGTGGAACAAAATTTATTGGATATTTCAAACTTTTTTAACAAATAAAACACTTAAAAATTGGGTGTGCAAAATTATTCAGCCCCCTTAACTTAATACTTTGTAGCGCCACCTTTTGCTGCGATTACAGCTGTAAGTCACTTGGGGTATGTCTCTATCAGTTTTGCACATCGAGAGACTGACATTTTTGCCCATTCTTTCTTGCAGAACAGCTCTAGCTCAGTGAGGTTGGATGGAGGACATTTGTGAACAGCAGTTTTCAGTTCTTTCCACAGATTCTTGATTGGATTCAGGTCTGGACTTTGACTTGGCCATTCTAACACCTGGATATGTTTATTTGTGAACCATTCCATTGTAGATTTTGCTTTATGTTTTGGATCATTGTCTTGTTGGAAGACAAATCTCCGTCCCAGTCTCAGGTCTTTTGCAGACTCCATCAGGTTTTCTTCCAGAATGGTCCTGTATTTGGCTCCATCCATCTTCTCATCAATTTTAACCATCTTCCCTGTCCCTGCTGAAGAAAAGCAGGCCCAAACCATGATGCTGCCACCACCATGTTTAACAGTGGGGACGGTGTGTTCAGGTGATGAGCTGTGTTGCTTTTACGCCAAACATAACGTTTTGCATTGTTGCCAAAAAGTTTGATTTTGGTTTCATCTGACCAGAGCACCTTCTTCCACATGTTTGGTGTGTCTCCCAGGTGGCTTGTGGCAATCTTTAAACGACACTTTTTATGGATATCTTTAAGAAATGGCTTTCTTCTTGCCACTCTTCCATTAAGGCCAGATTTGTGCAGTATACGACTAATTGTTGTCCTATGGACAGAGTCTCCCACCTCAGCTGTAGATCTCTGCAGTTCATCCAGAGTGATCATGGGCCTCTTGGCTGCATCTCTGATCAGTCTTCTCCTTGTATGAGCTGAAAGTTTAGAGGGACGGCCAGGTCTTGGTAGATTTGCAGTGGTCTAATACTCCTTCCATTTCAATATTATTGCTTGCACAGTGCTCCTTGGGATGTTTAAAGCTTGGGAAATCTTTTTGTATCCAAATCCGGCTTTAAACTTCTCCACAACAGTATCTCGGACCTGCCTGGTGTGTTCCTTGTTCTTCATGATGCTCTCTGCGCTTTAAACGGACCTCTGAGACTATCACAGTGCAGGTGCATTTATACAGAGACTTGATTACACACAGGTGGATTCCATTTATCATCATTAGTCATTTAGGTCAACATTGGATCATTCAGAGATCCTCACTGAACTTCTGGAGAGAGTTTGCTGCACTGAAAGTAAAGGGGCTGAATAATTTTGCACGCCCAATTTTTCAGTTTTTATTTGTTAAAAAAGTTTGAAATATCCAATAAATTTCGTTCCACTTCATGATTGTGTCCCACTTGTTGTTGATTCTTCACAAAAAACAGTTTCATATCTTTATGTTTGAAATGTGGCAAAAGGTCGCAAAGTTCAAGGGGGCCTCTGTAACAGTTTTAATGAAGTAACTGGCTATTACTTTAGGGTCGTTGTTGGTTTTGTACGCCTCCATCCATAGAATAAAGCGACTGTAACCATCTATACACCCATTAATGACAATGCCGTATGTTTTAGTTTATCATAGCTGTCCATATGCCAAAGTGCATTTGGGCCAGCGCAGCTGTACTGGCGCCTTCTCAGGCGTCTCCTTCGTCGACATTCCACACCTTCAGGATCAACAAGTTTAATAATGCATCTAATGGTATCCTGGGAAACCACGAAACCTCTATGAATCTCGCGTAGGTGAAGCCAGTGATAACCTTGCATTTGTCCACTAGTTGTTATTTCATGCTGGACAAAAGCGAGTACATCGTGCAAATTGGACTGTTTTTTTCTTCTAAAAAGACCCAGTCGCTTGCAAATTCTCTTTAAAGTTCGTATGCTAATTATTATCCGGTTATAATTAGCTAAAGCTGATAGAATTTCTTTGTTACTGAAAGAAAGTCTAAAATAAAGCTTCACTAAGTCATCCAACTCTGTCATGTCCTCTATGCAACGAACACGGCACTACCTCTTCCGTATGACACACATCGAGTGTACTCGACTTTTTTCTCGAAATTTAACAAGTTTTTTCTCGCAATTTAACAACTTTAATCTCGAGATGGTTTAATTTTTTTTATTATTGCCTGGCCCTAATCCTCTTCCGTACACAAAAGACTTGATGTTAAAGGTGGAAATACACAGTATTAAGAACTGGGGTATGTAAACTTTTGATCAGGGTCCTTTAGCTAGTTTCTGTTGTCATTATTATTTAAAAAGAGTAAACACAATTGTTTGACAGTAAATGGCTTCACCCAACCACTAACTATGAGTGAAAGAAAAGTTTTTGTGTTATCATTCATATTGTCTGAAAAATGGCCCAGAAAAAGTCAGACTTTTTGACATGTAAACTTATAAGCACAACTGTGTACTGTTTTACGATGGGTTTGAGCGATTCTGCACTTCTTCTAACACACAAACGTTGACTTACTGGGCCCAGGTGTGAGTGCAGGTCAGTGAGGGCAGGATGTCCCTCCCCAATTGTAAAAGGTCACAGAATGGCCCTGGTGTCAGGCGCTGCTCAGCTGACCAGTTACCACAAGAGCTCTGGATAATAGAATTAAATACAGAGAACAAATGTCTCTTTTAGTTGTCAAAAGTTCTAAGAATGAACAGTGGAAAATCTTGAGCTTTCATATTGAAATGTTTGTTTTGGGTTATCAAACTTGGCTGTCCCTCTGCACAGTAGCAGGCCTAAAGTGTCAAATGCCAAAGAAAAACAAAAAGAAAAAATTATAACAAAAATAGCTTAAAAATAACACTGTCTTATCTTAACTACAAGAACAGAAGAAGGAAGGGGCAGTTGTCCAGTTTAAATGTTTGTAGAAGACTAACAGGCGCTGATGGGAAAAGGTAAAAACACAATGAAAAACCCAAACAGAATCCTAGCCCAGAATAAGAACAAAGCTATAAGTTATGTTCAGCTATGATGGTGATACAGCATGCAAAAGCATGGGAGCAATAGCACAGTTTAATAGCTATGTTAGCCCTGCAACAACATGCTGTTGTCTATGAACAAGAAGATAGATGGGTCTGATGGTTATTTAAATGAGTATACTTAAAACACAACAAACTAATTAAATTTACCTTCAACAACAATGTATGCTCAATAAGAAACATAAATGTACTTCTCCTTGCCTGTGGGCAATAAAAGAAAAAAAATGGTGCTTTAGTGACTCTGGTTGTAGCATCTACAAGCTAAAGGTCAAAACAGCAAAGCTAATAATAAGCTTTATGTTATTATCTCATTTGTCTGAAGCAATATAAGGGTCAGGAATTTTTATTTTAATTTAAAGTTACAGGACATATTGCTTATTAAATTGAGGTATGGTAGTTAGCATTACACCTCAAACTCACCTCTTTCTGTCATAGGCCTATAAATACCGTTGTTATCCTTTTATTGTTCTCGTCCCTCGTGCTCCACCCTCCTCTACCTCTCCCTGAATGTTAGGTACAGCCTGCCACCCTCAACCCTCACGCCTTACAGGTCTTTAAATCCTAATCGTCCAGCACGTTAAAGTTGTGGTCTGACACTCAGACATCCCAACCTGCAAAAAGTCATTTCAGTAAGGTATCCCGAAGCGCATATTTAGGTTTACTTGTAAACCTAAATACAGCTGAATATAACAGAACAATGAAGTAACTATTTACATACACACCAAATGTAGCCTACATGTAGGCCTAGGCCTATTTCCTATGCCTTTTACTTTTGTTGCAAGCTTTCGTTGTACTTTGTTGATGCTTGCTTCGCAGATTTGAGCAACTTTCCAGAAACCTCAACCTTATAGCACTCTGTGTCAATGAATTTGTTTATCTTGCAAAACATTGTGCTCCTGTTTCTAGAGAGACATAACTGATTAATTTGGTTTGGGAGAAGAAATAAAAGCCCGCCCACACTGACAATTGATTGGTTGATTTGCTGAAACAGGCCAATCAGGATGCTCTCTGTCTTACAAGCGCTTCGCACACACTAGCACACATTAGCACACACACACACACACACACACACATTAGCACACGCAAGGTCTCTCGCTCCCTCTCCCTCTCTGCTGTGCGCGCGCTACACGATTTGAAACACTCTTGCATGCGCACTCTTGCTCATTCGCTCTAGATTCCGGGAGATTTTAATTTAACTAACTAATGTTCGGGGCGGCAGTGGCTCAGTGGTAGAGTGGTCGTCCTTCAACCGGAAGGTAGGTGGTTCGATTCCCGCTCGCCCCACAGTTCATACTGTCGTTGTGTCCTTGGGCAAGACACTTAACCCACCTTGCCTCCAGTGGTGTTACAGCTGTGACACTGGTGAATGGAATCTTAATGTAAGTCGCTTTGAATGAAACCGTCAACTAAAAAATGTAACACTGGTGAATGTAAGTCGCTTTGGATAAAAGCGTCTGCTAAATGACTAAATGTAAATGTAAATGTAATTTGCGGGCATCAGGCAGCCGCTATCAATATGCGGGAGACTCCCGCAACTTCCGGGAGACTTGGGATGTCTGGACACTTTGTAACTGTGGAAATGAAGGGCTAAATGAAGTACCAGTTTGAAATCTGCACTGCTGATCTTCACATCTAACGCACTTTTTCCTGCTAATATGGGAGAAAGAAAACACTGAGACATCCGGAGCTCTATTGTCTCCCTCAAGCACAAGGGGCCCCTGACATGTCTGACTGCCAAATGCATTGTATGTGATTTTGAGCTAGACTACATTTTACACAACGTTTAGTAGTAGTCTAAGATTGACTCTACAGACTTGGGTTTTCAGTGGTTTATCACACAATTGTTATTTCAGCAGCATCAGTGTAGCAGCTGCACAGCTCATACACTGACGTCAGTAAGTGCAGTTCTGGGAACACCCTACCAGTATTAATATGAGACAGAGGCAGACATGGTCCCAGGAAAATCAGAATGAGGCTGTAGTCCTCAGTGACGGCAATGGCTTGTCTCATTAAGTGACTCTGCTGTATGTGTATGTGACTCAGCAGAGTAAGAGCGGGGCTGATGTCTGCCGGACAACACCCTGACGACCACAGACTGCTCCGATCTGCTCGACTGATGCTATTTGTAATGAAACAGTGGTCAATCTTTCACTAGTAAGAGCCAGTTCAAGCTGATCTGATGACACTTTCAGCAAGGACTTACTGTTTGGAGTTTGCATGTTCTCCCTGTGTCTGTGTAGGTTTCCTCCGAGTACTCCAGTTTCCCCTACCTCTAAAAGCCCTCCCCCCTCTCATGGGGTCAGGTTGTCTTTGTAAATGAGAATTGGTTCTCCATTGACTAGTTAAATAAAATAAATGTAGGTTTAGGTATGAACATGCATTTATTTTGACATATGAGCTTTATAATCTGTTCAACATGTCATTCATTCATTCATTCATTTTCTACCGCTTAGTCCCGTTTGGGGTCGCGGGTGACTGGAGCCTATCCCAGCAAATCTAAAGTGTCCCTAGTGAATGAATGTGAGAGTGAATGGTTGTCTGTCACTCTCTGTCTCTAAATGTCAGCCCTGCGACCAACTGGCCACTGTCCAGGGTGTACCCCCCCGTAAGGCCCAAAGCAGCTGGGATAGGCTCCAGTCACCCGTGACCCCTAATGGGACTAAGTGGTAGAAAATGAATAAATAAATGTTGGAGAGAATAAAATTGAGTCTGTGCATCATTGCTCCTGTCTGTTTCTCCAAACTGGACTGCGCAGAAAAACGTCTACTGCAGTCAATACGTTAACTATTTAAAAGCGCTTTGAGTGCCTACTAGGTGGGAAAGCGCTATATAAATACAAAAAAAT
>CM044564.2:20987445-21164945 GCA_024416835.2 Perccottus glenii
ATAATTCCGTTGAAGCATGGTTAAAAAGCAATGTCTGACTTTCATTGGTTAACATTCATAGAATTTTTATTTATTATTACTTTTGTCAATATAAAGTTTTTTTCTGGGACCATTGTGAGTTTTTCTTTCATTGAACGAAGGGTACCAACATTTTTGTCCACGTGTGTAAATGGGCTGTGGGCTCATTAACATCAAGGATGTTACGATATGATATGTACCTCGATACATGGGTCCCAATAAGTACCACAATACAGTGCACTATGATACAATTCAATAAGATTTATCTAAAGGCACATACAGCTTATTTGGTCACTTTTAACTACACCCCCCTGTCCTCAGCTTAGCACAGTGTGGAGTTATGGTAAATGGCATGCATTTATATAGCGCTTTTTTGCACCCATCTCGGGCACCCAAAGCGCTTTACATCGTGCTTTCACTCACCCCATTCACACACATTCACACCTGGGGCAGTCAGAGAGGGGGGCTGCCATACAAACGGCGCTCAACCTTCTCCTACCACCACCAAACACACCTCTACAGTCACACACATTCATACACCAGTGCTACAGACACTGGAGGCAAGGTGGGTTAACCTTCCGGTTATAAGACGACTGCTCTACCACTGAGCCACTCCGTGGTATGGTGCATTCAGGTGGTCCTCGTGAACTTGAAGTATCCGAGTTAGAAATTTGTTCTTCCAACTTCAATGTGTTCACGTGTTTTCAGTTTGAAAAAGTTGGAACAAGATGGACGCTGAGACAAAAATGTTAATCCGGTCAAAGTAGCAACTCTACTCCCTCTTCACCTCCGACTGCAAGCCTGTGTTTGGATCTAATGCCATCGTCAAGTTTGCAGACGACACTACAGTGATTGGTCTCATCAGCAACAACGATGAGACTGCCTACAGGGAAGAGATTCAGCACCTGTCCACATGGTGCAATGAAAATAACCTGCTCCTCAACACCACCAAAACGAAGGAGCTCATTGTGGACTTCAGGAAAGAGTCAAGAGGCGCACACGACACCATCCACATCAATGGAATGGACGTTGAGCGTGTCTCCAGCTTCAAGTTCCTGGGGACCCACATCACGGCTGACATGACCTGGACAACCAACACCTCCAGCCTGGTCAAGAAGGCTCACCAGCGCCTCTTCTTCCTGAGGACACTGAGGAAGAACCAGCTCTCCTCGGCCATCCTGGTGAACTTCTACCGCTGCGCAATAGAAAGCATCCTGACGAACTGTGTCACAGTATGGTATGGGTGCTGCTCTGTCGCGGAGCGCAAGGCATTGCAGCAGGTGGTGAAAACTGCCCAACGCATCACAGGGACTCCACTTCCTGCCATCGAGAACATCCAGAGGAAACGCTGTCTGCGTCGAGCTCGCAGCATCCTTAAGGACTCCTCTCACCCAGCCCACAGACTGTTCTCCTCCTCCCCTCCGGCAGGCGTTTCAGGTGCCTCCGGACTAGAACCGCAGACTAAAGAACAGTTTCTTCCCCAGAGCTGTCTCTTTACTGAACTCTAACCCTTGCTGACCCCACTCCTCTCATAGACTCCTCTCTCACCCCCCACCATGCCACTCCCTCACAGACTCTCCTCTCACCCCCACCATCCCACTACCCTCATAGACTCCTCTACCCCCCACCATCCCACTACCCTCATAGACTCTTCTACCCCCACCATCCCACTCCCCTCACAGACTCTCCTCTCACCCCCACCATCCCACTACCCTCATAGACTCTTCTACCCCCACCATCCCACTCCCTCACAGACTCTCCTCCCACCCCCACCATCCCACTCCCCTCACAGACTCTCCTCCCACCCCACCATCCCACTACCCTCATAGACTCTTCTACCCCCACCATCCCACTCCCTCACAGACTCTCCTCTCATCCCCACCATCCCACTACCCTCATAGACTCTTCTACCCCCACCATCCCACTCCCCTCACAGACTCTCCTCCCACCCCCACCATCCCACTCCCTCACAGACTCTCCTCCCACCCCCACCATCCCACTACCCTCATAGACTCTCCTCTCATCCCCCACCATCCCACTCCCCTCACAGACTCTCCTCTTATCCCCCACCATCCCACTACCCTTGCACTACTGCACCTTAGCTACCAACTGTTCATACAGCACCAACTGTATACATTTATTGTTTACACACTGTTTACATTTCGCATCATACTTATTTGCACTGTCCATGCTCATTGCACTACCTTAAATCTACTGCTTACCTTAAGCTAACATACAATTGTGTACATCTACCTGTAAAATTCTGTTTATAGTTGGAGACATCTGTATATTACATTTACATTTATAGTACATATTCAGCTGTAAATGCTGTTTATAGAAAGAGACACCTGTAATTATATTTATGGCACACACTCACCTGTTATAGTAATAACCATCTGTATATTTATATTCATTGTACATATTACCTGTAAATCCTGTACATCTCCATATCCTGCACGTACGCAACCATTGTATATATCCTGCACTTTGCTGCTATTGCACTTCTGGTTAGACCTAAACTGCATTTCGTTGCCTTGTACCTGTACTTGTGTAATGACAATAAAGTTGAATCTAATCTAATCTAATCTAATTATTAGGCGTTCAAGAAAAAGTAGCCTATTCAAAACCTAAAAAGTTAGCATAACGTAGGCTGTTGAAATCGCAAAATAATGAATAATGATAAATAAATAGCCTATATGGACAAAAAACTGTACGTACTATCATATTATCAAGTTATTAATGTGCAAAACGGTTGGTATGAAATATTTTTAAATGACTGATATATTAAACGTTTGCATCCCTCCGCCGTGTTGATGATGCTAATGACGTCAAAACAGAATCTAAGGCAACCCCGACTAACTAAGTTTCTGAGCTGTTGTTCCAACTTTAGCAGGCATTCATGTGCATTTTGCAGCTTGGAAAAATGTTTTCCCCGAGTTCTTGAGGACCACATTAATGCACCATTAGTTTGTACCTATTTTTGAGTCTTGATATATTGGCTTTATAATGTGTAACAGTAACGAAGAGAGTTGCTGTGACACAGAGAGAGAGAAACTGACAGTGCGCTGCCATTAAGCAAGTCACATTACACAGATGTCTGGGTATTTATTTTGATTCTTAGCTCCAGTGGGTTAAACATGTGGACATACTGTATACATGCTCAAAAATCAGTCGGCATTTACACTTTTTACGAAGGCTGAGGATCTACGGTGTGAATAAAAAACATAATGCAAATTGTTTTACAGAGTCAGTATTGAATCTCTTTTCAGGTACAGACTTACAACAGTGGTGTACATTCACCTGACACTTTATTAGGTACACCAGTTTAATCGCTTGGTAACTCAAATTAATAATCAGCCAATCACATGGCAGCAACTCAATGCATTTAGGCCTCTAGATGTGGTATTGTCAACTTGCTGAAGTTCAAAGCGAGCATTAGAATGGGGAAGAAAGGGGATTCGAGTGACTTTGAACGTGGAATGGTTGTTGGTGCCAGATGGTCTGGGCTGAGTTTTTCAAAAACTGCTGATCTACTGGGATTTTCACACACAATCATCTTTAGGGTTTACAGAGAATGGTCCGAAAAAGAGAAAATATCCAGTGAGCGGCAGCTGTGTGGACAAACAAAAATGCCTTGTTGATGTCAGAGGTCAGAGGTTAATGTGCAGACTGGTTAGAGATTATAGAAAAGGCAACAGTAACTCAAATAACAACTCGTTACAACCGAGGTCTGCAGAATAAATCTTTGAACACACAACATGTCGAACCCTGAAGCAGACGGGCTACAGCAGCGGAAGACCACACCGAGTGCTGCTCCTGTCAGCTAAGAACAGGAAACGGAGGCTACAATTCACTCAGGCTCACCAGAATTGGACAATAGAAGATTGAAAAAACGTTGCCTGGTCTGATGAGTCTCAATTTCCGCAGCAACAATCAGATGATAGGGTCAGAAAAGAACATTAAAGCATGGACCCATCCTGCCTTGTCCCAACGGTTCAGGCTGGTTATGTTGGTATAATGGTGTGGGGGATAATTTCTTGGCACAGTTTGAGCCCCTTAGAAACAACAAAGCGTTGTTTAAACGCCACGGCCTACCTGAGTATTGTTTTTGACCATGTCCATCCCTTTATGACTTCAGTGTACCCATCCTCTAATGACAATGAGTTCACTTTAATCAAATGGCCTCCACAGTCACCAGATTTCAATCTAACATTCCTTTGGAATGTGGTGGAACGGTAGCCACATTATGGAAAATACAAATATACATTTGTGCTCATAAGTTTGGCAGAATTTGTGATTGTTTGGCCATTTTTTTTGAGAATATAAATGATAACACAGAAACCTTTTTTTCACTCATAGTTAGTGTTTGGGTGAAGCCATTAATTGTCAAACAATTGTGTTTAATCTTTTTAAATCATACTGACAACAGAATCTACCCAAATGACCCTGATCAAAAGTTTACATACACTGGTGATTTTGATCTGAAAACATGCACAAGTGACACAAACAGGTTTAAATAACTACTAAAGGTAACCATCCTCACCTTTGATCTGTTTGCTTGTAATCAGTGGGTGTTTATAAAAGGTCAGTGAGTTTCTTGGCTCCTGACAGACTCTTGCATCTTTCATCCAGTGCTGCACTAATGTTTCTGTATTCTCAGTCCATATAAACTATAAGCCACTGTAATGTTTACAATGATATTTTATAATAGCCTGCTGAATACAAAGCCATGTGGAGGTTGGTTATGTAATTTTCTTGATCATAAAAATATAACGTCTAAAGAAAATGACTACAGCAAATGCACAAAATAACAGCTCTATGTTATAAAAAGAATAAAAAAGATAAAGATAAAGAAGATAAAACGTCAAGGATTGTAAGTGAAGTAATTTGCTAACTGGTTTAGCCAATTTACCCGCTTCAAAGAGTTCACAATTTCACCTTAAAAAGATCTCTGGAAATTGCATAAAACAGTCTTGAAAACTGAACTATTGCCAATAGCTCCAGCTGTGTTGTGTAAGTAAGACCCAAGGCCTGTTACAAATTACACACAGTCCTTTTTATTTTGAGTGACCTCACCAGCAGGATCACAAGATTTCTGTTAGTGTGTTGTAGACTCTCAATGGGCTTACTTCAGTATTGATTTCTATAGTAGGCCTCAGCTTTTTGGTACATGTCCTTTGCAAATGTACTAAAGGCATATTTGACTGAGCAAAGTCTTGCAACACATTCAAGACTCCTTTTGGTACAGACTTTTCAAGTGTCCACAGAAACTTTGGCCTTGTAAAACAACAAAGCCACATGGTTTACATTGCACTGTTTCAGCCTCAAAAGTGCATAATCCAATAATCCAGCCTCGAGGCTAGGATAATTTCTTTACATGCTCGGAATACCTCATTCGCTTGAGTAAAACGTTTACACTGGAGATGCACCGCATGGGTTCGGATGGTACAAAATGCTTTTAGGGGTTTCCATTGTCACACAATAGACATTTCCTTAACATTTTTTCTTCCGCTTATGAATCAGCATTGCCAAGCAGTGTAGACAAGCAGCCAGTGGGAGCGTCCCAAACTCAACACCCCCCGCTTGTGATTGGCCAGAGCAGACCGTCCCACACTGAACATTTTCATCACTAAAAATGCATTACAGTCCTTGATAACACAGCCTGACACAGATCATGTTTGTTATTTCACAGAATATTAATATGCTAATTATAATATTAGGTGATTAAACAATTTTCCTTAAATACAAGGAAAGAAATGTCATAGCCTCTGTTTAATTGGAATAAAGAAGATCCTGGTGGGTGGTGGTGTGAGAGCCTGGAGATGTAAAAACCTGCTGCAATAAACAGTAGAAGAACATTGTTTCAGATTTAATCCCAGCTTTTAAAATGTTAAAAACCAGCAGCAGTTTCCTACTTTTTAGGTACGTACAATTTAATGTTACACATTTGACTTGAATGCAATGCAAACAGAGAATGCAACCAATTTAAATTAAAAGAAAACTGGGGATTAACAGGAAAAAAAAATTGGACCACTGTTTATTGCAGCAGTATACAGCTACACGCATGTTACTTGCTCTGCTACTCCGGAGGAACTACCTGCTTTTCTACTAACTGACATTTTTCAAGGTCAAATTACATTTCATACACAAACTTAAATGAGGACAACCTATTTTTTTTTACCCTTGCATTTAGTTTGACGTTGCCATCAATACATGATTTACAAGTTCATTCCTCCGTTTTGACCACTAATGGGTTTCCTGAGTTGAAAACAGGCCTCAGACTGAGCCTCCCTGACCCAGCTCATACTAATAAGCACTAAACATTCTCTTTTTAACAACTTTGACTTGTAATTAGCGTTCAGGGAGTCTGCTCATTTGTGTTGAAGCTCATTTCACCAAGCAGTGTAGTTAGTTGTGCAATATTTCTATATTGCACAATGTTGGTTAATATACAACATTAACCAACATGTCGGCATTTGTTGAGCTCTCTAGAAAATTGACCAATAATGTAAAAAACAACAACATTAAATACAACTTTGAGAATAACAGATTCTACAGAACCTTTTAGTTTATTTTTGGACATACCTTGTTTTATTAACGCCCTCCCGGTTGCTCATTACGCATGCACGGATGAGCAGGTATTTGCACAGACAAGAAGACAGTAGGAGCCCCCACTGTGGAGTGGCTCCTGGTATTACCACAGTAATCCCTGAGCTATGTGCAGAACAGACACATATCTGTCTGTCTGGTCTCACTGCACCCGCTGCACTCACGTCCAACTCAAACTGAACACGATATACTGTAAAATAACTGTAAGTGCCTTATACACAAACAGTGGCCATCGCAAATTTTTAATTCAAGTGCAGCCAGCTGTTTTTAAAAACAAGTGTTTTTGGTGGAGGCCACATTTTGAAAGGTTTATAATCTATTGGTGATAGATGTCTGCGCTGTGCTGTGATTACATTTTTTTTCAGCAACGTCTTCAACACATTCACACAAGATTAAATTTTTCTTGAGTCATTTGTTTACTTGTCTGGGTTTGGGTCAGTGTTGCCTCCATAAAAATTAAAGGCAGCTAATTAAAATAATGCCGAGCTATTTAGCCAATAAATGTGGAAATGATAGTTTGTGGAATTATCTGCTTCAGTTTGAATGGTTTTAAACTTGACTCATTTGTAGTGTTAAATAGGCTGATTAGCTCAGTAATCATCAAGTATGTAACACTCCAACTTTCTGAGTTAAAAACACGTGAAACAAAACAAACAATGCGTTCATTACTCAGGAACTGCACCGTCCGAATGCACATGAACACACGGTAGCTTGTTCTTCTAAACTCTTTGACATGAAAGTCAAATAACCAACAGGAGATCAGGTGACCTAAAATCTCTGTACGACTCTGGAGCATGCGCTGTGTTATCCACGTGTGTTGGTCCAATTTAGAGAAATTTAGTGGCTGCTCTCCCCAATCGGAGTGATGTGTTTAAATCAGTTTAAATCACTGGTTTAAATCATTCTAATTTCTCTCCCTGCAGGTTTCTTTCCCTTTTCTGTAAAACCCCATATAGAGTTCCTTTGACAACTTTTGCAGAAGGCGGAGAATTAGTCCTACCAAAGACTGTATTTCCATATTAAAATGAGTTGCAGATTTCAAAATACCCCTCACCTGTTGCCAGTCCCTCACCAAAACAATTCTTGGTGTTGTTGGCAGCTGCTACGCTAACAACTTTACAGTGACTACATGGAACAAATGTTTCAACTAAACAAGTCACAGAAGAGCCAGTGTTTTAGATCCGGTCTTTGTTAAAAGCAGCCACTGGGACGCTGTACTACGAAACTCATTGAACCCACTAACTCACAGTCTGAATCTGTGATATCCAAGGGGCATTAGCAACTTAAGGTCATTTTCTAAAAATAATAAAATAGGCTTGTTGCATCATTCCAAAGTAGGAAACACTCAACTGTGTCTCTCCATACTCTGATTTATGAAATTTGACATTTTGAAATATACTAGAGGTTATTCGGGCAACATTTCAGAACATAAAGTGGGATTTGTTGGAGACAGAACACAGAGACCCAGGAGAGCGGAGGCAGGAACAGAAGATAAATACTTTTACCAGGATAACGGGATCAGAGTTAGGAACAGGCCGGCCCTTTTGGGCGGGGTTTTAATCTCTGCCATGTGTTTGCGAAGAAAGCTCTGTGATATCCTCTCTTATGCCTCCTCTCTGAAGTCTTCCGGCTCCCCTACTCGCTTCTTGATGCAACTTTAAGAGCTTCGGGACAGCGCTTAAGATGGCGCACGGGGAATCGAGGAACTGAGGCATTGAGGATGCAGATTTAAAAAAATGCACCCCAGCAGTCAGCATGTTTTCATGTTTTCTGCTTTCACTTAGTTCTCTCTGCCTCCGTGTCATAACCCTGGCACAAAATTAATCTGGCTCAGAATGAAAATCCTTCCAGCTCTGGAACACTTAACTAGTTCTCTTCACGAGGCCAAGAACTGTCTTTCTCACACATGCCCCATGGTTTCAATATAGACAGAGTGTGTCCTGAGAAACAATTTGCAACTAAATTCTGAAAGGCCTTCAATTGACTAAGCCCTGAAGTAAACCTGACAGTAATTTTCCTGTTCTCCTCACCCTTCTTTCTGGTTGTCTCACCCCCGTAATTATTGCTGCAGTCTCTGATCAAAACAAGTGTAGTGGAATTTGTGGTCACACTTCCCATGTTTGGTTTGGTTAAGTAATCATTTATCTACTTCTCCACAGCTTCTCCAAAAGAGGAAAAAACAGACTTTGATTAGCTTAGAAAATGCTAATGCTGACAAAAAACTCTATAACACACGGCGTACTTTAGCTAACTAAACCACACTCACATTTTGTTCTGCACAAAACTGGGTGGAACAGAAATAATTCCAAAAACTGGCTGAAATGTGAAAAGTTCAGTCTTAATTTACTTCCTCACCTCCCACTAACCCTTAGTTTTTTTATAATATAGTCTCATATTCTGTAGTTTTTATTACGTAACATAATAATAATAATAATACATCCATGGGGTATACAAAATACACTGTTTGGTAACAACATATTAAATGTGATCGACAACCCCCCCTCCCTAAAAAAAAACAGGTAGTGGTATTATGCATTAGATAATAATAAGTTAAAACTCAGGAGGCCCACGGGCCAACCAGGCTCAAAAGGACTCAACTTGACAGCATCCCATACTTCCGGCGTCCAGCACCTCTGCCCAATCCACTGGGAGACCCTACCGGGACATACAGCCCCCGACAACAAAGCGATCAACCCCTCCACTACAATAAGGTGGAGGGTTAGGGGGGAGTTTAAGATTAAAGGGACATAAATCAACACTGTCATGTATTGCACCTCTCTCTCTCGCACCTGCAGTGCCTGAAAAATGAGTATTGGGACATTCTTGTCTCTCGTGAACGAGCAAAATGAGAGTAAAGGGCAAAGGGTAGAATTGGGATTGGGCCTTAAAATGCTAAAAATGAAAAATAGTATTGAGAGAATGTCAGATCCACTCCGTGTCTCTCAGGGATCCGCTCCACTTTCCTTCTCTCTCCTTCATCTCATCACTGCCACCTGTCCCAAGCACCTGTAACCTATTACCATCAGTGAGGTATTTAAACCTCTCCTGTCCACCTCTTCCCTGCCAGATCGTTCAGCATACTTTGTGTGAATGTTTCCAGTGTTTGTTCCAGCTCTTGTCTCAGCCCTCTCTCCAGCCTTCGCTCCAAGTCTCAGGTTTGGACTTCACTCTCAGCCCAGCTTCCCAGCTTGGTTCCAGTCACCGGCTCGGCTCCAGGCTTCGGCGCAGCCCCACGGCTCACTCCAACTCTCAGCCCAGCTCCCCAGCTTGGCCCCAGTCACCGACTCGGCTCCAGGCTTCGGCGCAGCCCCACGGCTCACTCCAACTCTCAGCCCAGCTCCCCAGCTTGGCCCCAGTCACCGACTCGGCTCCAGGCTTCAGCGCAGCTCCACGGCTCACTCCAACTCTCAGCCCAGCTCTCCAGCTTGGTCTTCAGTCACCGGCTCAGCTCCAGGCTTCGGCGCAGCTCCACGGCTCACTCCAACTCTCAGCCCAGCTCTCCAGCTTGGTCTCCAGTCACCGGTTCGGCACCAGGTCTCGGTTCAGCTTCACGGTTCAACTCCAACTCTCAGCCCATCTCTCCAGCTTCCTATCACTATCTGTACTTTAATAAAGTATCACTTACCTTCACTGTCTTGTGCGCACTTGAGTCCTCATTCCTGCATTACAGAACGATCTGGCCAAGATGGACTCAGCCAAAGCAGAGAAAGTAATAAATCGATTTACCCTCATTGAAGAAACTCTCCAGAATAATGAAGCCCAAATGAATACTATTTCCGCCGGGTTCCAGCGGATTGTGTCTCAACAGGAGGACGCATTCCAGGCCATGTCAAATCAGATCCATCTCCTGACTTCTCAGCTATCGAGTATTCCGAAGACCACAGAGAGTCGGGCCTCCGTTCCACCTTCAGATTCCTGTTTCCCGGTGGTTCAACCGATTCGGTCCAGGAGCCTCGGTCGGGATTCCAGAACGTTACTCGAGAGGCAGGTGGTTGTAATCCCTTTCTGGTTAACTGTTCAATTCTGTTTGCTCTGCAACCCCACACATTTGCCACAGAAAAAGCCAAGGTGGGGAACCGCAGAGTGGGAGAGAGGTACTCCAGCCTGCTCTAGTTTCCAATCCTTATCTACTGAACTCCGGAAGGTGTTTGACGCTGAGGATCAGGAGGCGCCAGGGCCATTTTCAACTAAAACAGGGATCTCGTTCAGTAGCTGATTATTCCATTGACTTTCGGACGCTTGCTCGGCAGAGTGGATTTAACGCTCCTGCACAGCACCAGGCTTTTCTTCTCGGGTTGGCCGAGCACATGAAAGATGAGCTTGCCTCTCGGGAGCTTCCAGAAGACTTGGATGATTTAATCCGTATGTCAATCCGGGTTGATCAGAGGGTCCGAGCTCGTCGAGGGGAGCGGGCTACCCGGAGTTCTCTGTACCTTCCTCTTGACCCCCAGCGACCACAGCTCTCTGTATCCACAACAGATTCCAGTTCCACAACAGATTCCAGTGAACCCATGCAAATTGGCCGCTCTCATCTCACTCCTGAGGAGAAGCTATGGCGTCGAAGGAGGAACCTTTGTATGTATTGTGGGGTCCGGGCCATGTTGCATTGGTCTGTCCGTTAAAAGGACAGGCTCAGCAGTAGATGGAGGAGTACTGTTGAGTCTTACAGAAGGGGTCTCCTCCATCAATCGCCCGCATGTCCATGTCCAGCTGCTGCTTCCTGGGGGCCCACAGACTTTAACTACATTCATTGACTCTGGGGCAGGCGGCAGTTTTATGGGACGAGACCTTGGCACTTCAGTTGGGGTTGTCACGAAGTTCCCCTACCCAAACCAGTTCCTGCACGGGCCCTGGATGGACACCTCCTGGGTACCGTGACCCACCGGACCAGTCCCGTGACTCTATTGATCTCTGGGAACCATCAAGAAACGCTCGGATTTTTCCTAATTCAGTCTTCGGAGATTCCATTAATTTTGGGCTACCCCTGGTTGCGACGCCATAATCCTCACATTGATTGGGACACTGGGGCAATACTGGGGTGGAGTCATTCTTGTCACTCTGTTTGTCTTCAGTCAGCGGGATTACCCAACCCACTACCTGGTACACCTGTATCCTCTCTGCCGGCCAACGTTCCCAGGGAGTACCAGGATTATAAGGAGGTCTTTAATAAGGCCAAAGCCACAGCCTAACCCCCGCATCGGCCATATGACTGTGCTATTGACTTGCTTCCTCGCACCTCACCTCCTAGAGGCCGACTATATTCATTGTCCGCTCCTGAAAGAGAGGCCATGGATCTTTACATCAAAGATGCGTTAGCAGCCGAATAATAAGACCTTCTTCATCACCAGCGGGGCGGGGTTTTCTTTGTGGGGAAGAAAGACAAGACTCTCCGACCCTGCATTGATTACCGTGGACTTAATGAGATTACCATAAAGAACAGGTATCCGCTTCCCCTTCTGGCCTCTGCCTTTGAACTCCTGGAGGGGGCAACAGTGTTTTCCAAATTAGATCTTCGCAATGCATACCACCTGGTTCGTATCCGAGAGGGGGCGAATGGAAGACAGCATTTAACACCTCGTCAGGCCATTATGAATATCTGGTGATGCCCTTTGGACTGACTAATGCTCCCGCTGTTTTCCAGAACCTGGTTAATGATGTGTTGCGGGACATGCTCGACAAGTTCGTATTTGTCTATCTGGATGATATCCTTATCTTTTCCAAGAATCACAAGGAGCATGTTCATCATGTCCAGTCAGTCCTTCAACGCCTGCTGGAGAATTCGCTTTTGTCAAGGCTGAGAAATGCGAATTTCACGTACTCCAGCGTCTCTTTTCTGGGTTACATTGTCGCCAGGTAAGATTCAGATGGACCCTTCCAAGGTGTCGGCAGTATTGGATTGGCCATCTCCGTCCGTGCAGTGAAAGCAACTGCGCTTCTTGGGGTTTGCCAACTTCTATAGGCGTTTCATCCGTGGCTATAGTACCTTGGCGGCTCCTATGACAGCACTTACCTCATCTAAGGTTCCGTTCATCTGGTCCAGCCGATTCAGCATTCGGGACCTGAAGCTTCGTTTTCTTCAGCTCCAGTGCTTATCATCCCAAACTCTGGTAGCCAGTTTGTCGTAGAGGTGGATGCTTCCAACATGGGAATAGGCGCAGTTCTGTCCCAACGTTCCACTTCAGACCAGAAATTACACCCGTGTACCTATTTGTCTCGTCGCCTGTCTCCCGCTGAACAGAACTACGACATAGGTAATAGGGAGCTGCTGGCGGTTAAGCTAGCCTTGGAGGAATGGCGGCACTGGCTGGAGGAGCCGAACAACCTTTTCTTGTGTGGACTGACCACAAGAATTTGGAATATATCCGGTCAGCCAAACGCTTGACATCTCGTCAAGCTCGTTGGTCGTTGTTCTTTACTCAATTTAATTTTGTTTTGTCATTCCGACCAGGGTCCCGGAATCAGAAACCTGATGCCCTTTCTCAGCAATTCCAGAAGGAGGAGACCTCTTCTGAGGTGACCTCCATCTTACCTCCATCCCAGCTGGTAGCAGCCGTCACCTGGCCCATTGAAGAGCGCGTTAAAACAGCCTTGAACACCATTACTGTCCCCAGTTCCTGTCCAGAGGGAAGACTATTTGTTCCTGCGGGTCTGCGGTCGGAGGTTCTTCAGTGGGTCCATTCGTCTCGACTCGCTTGCCACCCCAGGATACGGCGGACACTCTCTTTTCTCCAACGGCGATTCTGGTGGCCTAAGGAGGAAGAGGATGTGCGGGCGTTTGTCACGGCATGTCCTGTCTGCAGCCAGCGGAAGCCCTCTCATCATGCTCCATCTGGGCTTCTTCGGCCACTTCCGGTTCCCAGACGACCCTGGTCTCATATGTCCCTGGATTTCGTTACGGTCTTCCGAATCTAATGGCAACACGGTGATCCTTTCCATCATTGACCGTTTCTCAAAGATGGCTCACCTCATAGCTCTGCCTAAGTTGCCCTCAGCAAAAGAGGCAGAACTGGTACTCCAGAATGTCTTCCGGATCCATGGACTACCAATGGACATTGTGTCTGACCGGGGACTCCAGTTTACGTCTACAGTTTGGCGGGAGTTTTGCGCTCTTTTAGGGGCTACAGTCAGTTTGTCCTCTGGATTTCACCCGCAGTCCAATAGACAGACGGAACGGTTGAACCAGGAGATGGAGTCGGCCTTGAGGTGTGTGGCTGGACAAACACCATCTTCCTGGGCCTCTCAGCTGTTGTGGGTGGAGTATGCCCACAACTCCTTGACGAGCTACTGGAATATCTCCTTTCCAGTGCGCTCACGGGTTCCAGCCACCACTATTCCCTGCCCAGGAGAGGGAGGCTAATGTCCCGTCTGTCCAAGCCCTCATCCGACGTTGCAGAGGGACATGGAACAGGGCTCGTGCGGCTCTCCTGCGAGCTTCCACCCAGTATTCGACAGCGGCCAATCGCCACCGCAAGCAGAGTCCCCAGTACAAGGTAGGGGACCGGGTCTGGCTCTCCACCAGAGACATTCCTCTCCGAGTGGAGTCGAAGAAATTGGCTCCTCGATTCATTGGTCCCTTTCCTATAGTGAGGATCATCAACCCGGTGGCGGTAAGGTTGAAGCTTCCTCGGTCTATGCGGATTCACCCAACCTTTCATGTTTCCAGGATCAAGCCCCTTCGGGAGAGTCCTCTGGTTTGCTCCAGGTCTCAGGTTTGGACTTCACTCTCAGCCCAGCTTCCCAGCTTGGTTCCAGTCACCGGCTCGGCTCCAGGCTTCGGCGCAGCCCCACGACTCACTCCAACTCTCAGCCCAGCTCCCCAGCTTGGCCCCAGTCACCGACTCGGCTCCAGGCATCGGCGCAGCCCCACGGCTCACTCCAACTCTCAGCCCAGCTCCCCAGCTTGGCCCCAGTCACCGACTCAGCTCCAGGCTTCAGCGCAGCTCCACAGCTCACTCCAACTCTCAGCCCAGCTCTCCAGCTTGGTCTTCAGTCACCGGTTCAGCTCCAGGCTTCGGCGCAGCTCCACGGCTCACTCCAACTCTCAGCCCAGCTCTCCAGCTTGGTCTCCAGTCACCGGTTCGGCACCAGGTCTCGGTTCAGCTTCACGGTTCAACTCCAACTCTCAGCCCATCTCTCCAGCTTCCTATCACTATCTGTAAAGCATCACTTACCTTCACTGTCTTGTGCGCACTTGAGTCCTCATTCCCGCATTACAGAGAACTTACAGGCCACAGACAGAGGAACCGTGTGGAGGCCTGGAGCGAGGAGCAGCAGAGTCCAGACTGAAGGGGGCTGTAACTGTGGGGCAGCTGCAGCTCGTTAAGGCTGGAGGACACAGGGGCCGGGGCCAACAGGACGGAAGCCCTCCTCTGCCCAGTGGCTTCCTGTTTCAGACACAGCTCCAGTGAAAGGAAACGTGGCTGACCTCACGGTCACTCCCACATTACACTCAATAAGTCACGGGCTTCCACAGATTTACAGCTGTCGGTTCATCGTGACAAAAATGGTAACATCTCAAATCTTTCATAGTTTTATTTCATTTGTTGGATTACACTAAAGCCCAGAGTGATTGAAATGAATCTAGAAATGAGAAAAAAAGGTAAAGTATGTTTTATGTTGTTTATTTATGCTTATTTTGAATCATCAGATGGATAATGGATTTATTGCACAATTAATCAAAAAACAAAGCTTTGCTATTATTGCTCTTTTTATAGTCCTACACAATGTTGCATCAACATTACAGTACAGCATATTTTAAAATATTACCAGAGCTCGAATATTGCACATTTACATTTTCTATCAACCATCTTTAAAAAGACATATATTTACATTAAACATGTAAACACAAGAAAACAATAATGTAAAGCATTTTAACTGGAAGCAGACAAGTGAAAAGTAATTCATATCAGGGTTTCAGTGAAACTCATTTGGTATGTTACAAATTATAAACACTATAAAATGTACAGTTTACATGGCAGGCTAGAATTCTAATTCAGCAAATCCATCCTTTAAAAAATATAGCTTCATAATGTACATTCAACACTGTATGTGCACATGTCTCTCATCTCCCAACGTGTCTGCTGTTCCATGACCTTTGCATGTTACTAACGTTTCCCCTGAAGACCTCTGACCTCTGCTGTGTCTGCTCAACCAGCTGCATCTCTCAGATTATTCAAAAGTCCGCTGTATTGTCCCAAAGATTCTTATTATTGGTGTCGTTGTCACTACTTTCCTTGTTTAAACTATGCATCTCTTTACATTTGTCTTTGTGCCACTCACCCAGAGCCGGGCGCTGTTTCTCACAGTTTTCCTCTCCACTGTCACAAAGTGCTTGCTTAAGGAGGACTGTTGGGTTTCTCTGTAAACTAAACTTAAGAGCCTGGTCATTAGACAGCATTTTATATACATTGAATTGAACTATGTAGGAAGAGTGTGTTTGGATTATTTAAAGCAAAAAAACATAGCACAAATCTTCATTGATTTCTTTTTGAACACTTATCCTTTAGACATCCTGACAATCACCAGTTAATTGCTCACACTTGCCATGTTTTAGTGCAGTTAAAGTGGTGCAGTATTGGTGTGAATGCTGCCATGTCACAGTGCATCCTGGGAACTCTCAGAAAAGTACGTCTTTTTCCAACAGAACTCTGTGGAATGTTTTGATTAAAATAATGTCCCCCAGATTATGACTGAAAACATTCATTATGCAATAACTACTTTCAATATTGCAATAACACCACAGTTGGATTTAATGCTCTGTTTGGATGATTATCAGGTCAAAATTACACATGCAATCACAAAAAAGAAAAACGTTATCTTTAAAGAGAGTCCTATAAATGTTTTTTCATTATTCCAGTCTACAGACCGTCACAGTTTATGTAAAGTGAGTGAAATGTCTAAAATTAAAAATCTGTGTGCTGGTTCCTACCGCCTGACTTTGTACAAGTCTTTTACATTCACCCTTCACCTGGCAGGGCGACTGCTCTGAGGTTCTTCAGCTCTACAGCGTTGTTCTCCGATGGCTGAGGCTCGTCCTCTGCTGCTTTCTTCTTCTTGGCCTGGTTGTCCTTGAGAATCATTGAGACAAGCCGCTCATAAAACCAGTCCAGGTCCTGAGGGTCTTCGGGCCAAACCAGGTACTCTCTGGTCTGGACGAAGGCTCTGATGGCGTTGTACCTCATGAGCTGGTAGTGGGCCACCTGCGCGAGTCAAATAAAAACACAATATAATAAATGTTTCTTTTGGGGTATCTGAGTTGATTTGTGATGCCTATTCTGGGAGTAACAACCACTCCTTTTTTGTGGCAAACCAAAGTAATGTAACTGACACTGTCATCTCTCGACGCTGCTTCCTCACCTGCCTGTCTCAAACAATCATCGTTAAGATTTTCAATATATTCAAAAGTGTCCTCGCTGCTCTGCCTCTCAGCTGTTCAGCTCATGTTGCAACCCTCCTCCATCCCATCCCCAGCTCAGCTGTGGAACATTTCTCCTCCTCATCAGCACCAGCAGTGGGCAGGCTACCACAACATCCATTCTGCTCTTCTCCTATCATTTATCTCACAAAGTCTGTCCTGCACCAAAGTCTTACCTCATTAGTGATATAGTCAATGTCGGTTTTATTTTGAGTCTCTCAAGGTTGAAATGTTAAGTTGATATATTTAAAGAAATGCTAAAATTCCAGTCAGTATTTTGAGAAACCTTATCAAAATATCAAAAACCTTGTCCACTCTGGGCAATTGTAAAAATGGAAAAAGAAAGTAATGGACCTAAAATGACTCTTTTCAGTGGAACCTATAAAGCTTTAGGGCTTAATCCAAATGCTTTAAAAAGATAGCTTAGAGTTCAGTGTATATTTTCCATAATAGAGAAATGTTGTCATTTTTCACAAATTGTGTTGAGTTTTTACTACCGATGTGTGAACAACACTGAGGTCAATTTAGGCTGAAATCAAGATTATTTTTACATATGGTATGTGTGCCACCTAGTGTTGAAAGGCAGGCACTGTAGCAGGTTAATGTGCAACAAGTGTGTCTCAAAGAAAAGGTTAAAG
The DNA here is from genome assembly GCA_024416835.2 of Perccottus glenii. Lineage (NCBI taxonomy): Eukaryota > Metazoa > Chordata > Actinopteri > Gobiiformes > Odontobutidae > Perccottus > Perccottus glenii. The sequence continues at coordinate 21,005,125 of CM044564.2, forward strand.
CAAAGGCATCTGGACAAGCAAGAGACTTTTTCAATTCTGATCTGGACTTGGTTTTCTCTGGAATTGATAAAGTCTCTTGGAATAAGAGACAAAACGTCCCCACCTTGAAAACTGAGTCCAGATGCCTTTGCATTAACCCTTTCTTCAAGACGACCTGTATATTATCTAACTAACAATATATATTTCATAGAAGTGAGCGCTTTGTCATCAAGGTATGAAAATGTTTCAGAATGCACTTATAGCACATGCGTTATAGGACTCAAAAGCTTGGTTGAGTAAGAGCAGAGCATTGTTTACTTTGGCCTGCTGTTCTTGTTGAGGCTGTTTGTGAAGGCTGTCAGAGCACAGATTGAAAACCACAGCCTTCACAGCTACAGCACGCAAAGACACTGCTCTAATGTGTCAATATTCTAGTAATCTCAACTTTGATTTTGGGAAGGTACAACAAATACATCCTTATCTTTTAACAACTCATGGTAAATCTGAATGTTTCTTCAAAATTCAGAAAAGGTAAAATGGTGACACTCACCTTTCCCACCACCAGCATAATGAGGACATTTGTGAGCTCCTCCAGTTTTCGTCCCTGGGCCAATGTAAACGCCTCGAGGCACCAGCCGTCTGCAAAGACACGTTAGCATATCAGCTCCTTTGTGGATTTGAAGATTTACAAAAAAAAAGTTTTTATTCAAATAAAAAGGACACATACAGTACATCCAAACGCAAGTAGAATATATTCTATTTTGACATCAAGACATCAATTATCAATGCCTATCCTAGAAACTGTAAAAACATTAGACCAGACATCAATGATCTAATATTGTGCTACAGAATCAACTTTTCAATCACAGCATATGACTGCACTGGGCCTTAACAGCAAGGGACTGGAGGATGCTGTTACCCCTGCTTTAGTGGGTATACTTATATATATATCGCAATCTACTCAACATTAGGACACATAAAAGACCCTGCCCCTGAGCTTATCTACTGTACCTTTGAGAAACTCCCTGGAGACCACACAGATGGTCTTCCTGCTTGCCCAGATGGCGTCCCTGATGTTGATCAGGTGATCCTCTCCGGGGAGGAAGTCTCTGGCCTCGAAACAGAAGTGCAGAAGGTTATTCCCGGAGAACTCTGAGTCCAGTTTCTTCAGCAGGGCCCTCTCTACCCATTTATAGTCGGCGTTGCTGAAGCAGAGGTAGGCGTCGTACTGCAGGTTCTCTTCATGCAGTGGCGGTTTGGGGCCATCCAGAACCCGTCCAATCACTTTCTTGTAGATGACAAAGATGTGTCCTCGCAATCGGGCGTAAACAAATCCGCCGAGGACCACAGTGAGTCCAGGAAAGTGGAGAAGATAAACAGACCTAACCTGAGCTTTAGCACTGCTTTCTCATTTTCCTCCTCCTCACATGATTCAATGATGTTTGTGTAATTGAGCAGAGGGAGGTTCAGGAGATTGTACGGAAACTCACACCTGAGCTCTTCAACAGGACTTAGGAAGGTTACATTGGTGCTGTTGAGCCACCACAAGAAGCTCCTAAGACTGCAGTTGCAGAAGAAACGATTCCCTGCAAGGTTGATATAAGCGAGAGACTGAAACATGTCAGGATTTGGAGAGGCCAAGAAGTTGTTGGAGAGGTCGAGGGTTAACAGCCTGTTGGGAAACGTATCGGGCTGGAGATACGTCAAGAAATTAGACGAGAGGTAGATCTTTTGGATGGAGCTGAGACCTTTGAATATTCCTTCTGGGAGAGCAGTAAGTGAGTTGTGTCTTAGATCCAACACCTCCAGGTTGTTCAAATCATCAAATATGTCCAGGCACGAGCCCTGAGCCCATATGGCCTGCAGGGAGCTGTCATAAAGCTCCAGAAGTTTTAGGCTGTTGTCACGATCTCCTGAAGAAGAACTCTTGCACCATTTGATGAAGTTACCGCCAAAAAACAACATCCGGAGAGACCTAAAGCGTGTAACCATGTTGTACACTTCATCTAATTGTGTCAGTCTGTTGTCTTTAACTTCTAAATATTTAATGTTCCCTCCGACCAACTCATTGATCCCCCACAGTGAGCTTAAGCGGTTGTCGCTCAAAACCAGTAACCACAGGTTTGGTAATGATGCAGTGGATCCTAATATCCTCAGTGAGTTCCCTCTCAGGTTCAGAACTTCTAACGAGGGCAGACCGCTGAAAGCCTGGTATCCCAGAACTCCGATGTGGTTATAAGACAGATCCAGCGACCCGAGGTTTGTCAGATGGTCAAATGTATGACTGGATATTTCTCCCAGGAGATTGGAGGACAGGTTTAGTGAGAATAAACTGTTGTGAAGGCCACTGAAGGCATCTGTGTGGATCTGATTGATTTTGTTACTGGAAACATCAATAATGCTAGCATCTGTTAAATGTCCAAAAACAGCCTTTTGAAGAGCAAATATACGATTTTTTGCAAAATTTAATTCATAAACTGAACTGTCTCGGAGGCCCTCAAACGTATGTTGATCTGGATCTAGGATGTTGTTGAAGGAAAAGCCTTTTCCTAAGCTTCCTGAGAATCGCAGAATTTTAATGGGAGTTCCTGCGATGGCGTTCAAGAAGCGTCTCAATGTGTTCACATTGAAACCAATTGAGGATATGTCGAGGATGTTAAAGCTCATATTTCTGAACGGGTTTCCACACTGTTTCCAGTTAAAGTTGGCACTGTGCATGAGGTTTAACCTGTTGGATTCTAAGTTCAAGTCTAAGAATTTTTTCCCTTGGAACCCAATCAGATCCTCTTCACACAATCTGTCAATCTGGTTTAATTTAAGATTAAGCTCTTTGAACTTGTTAAACCTTGAGAAGAAACTTGCTGGTTGCACTCTCACGATTTGGTTATAGGAAAGATCAATTTTTTTCAAGGACCAAAGTGGTTGCAAATAGTTATCTTTCAGTATGGAGTCTGTTAAATCACAATAGTCTATAAATAGATTCTGCAGACTGTAGAGTCCCGCAAAAGCCCTGGGTTCTAGCCTGAGTCCACGGTTCGAGCCCAGAATCAGAGTTTTCAGACGCCCCTGGCTCAGGAAAGCATTGTTCCTGATGATCAGAGGAACCTTCTGAGCTCCCAGGTCCAGATCCTCCAGCTGGCTCAGGCCCTGCAGTGAGCTGCTGTTGAGCTCAGAGATCCTGTTAAAATCCAGATACAAGTGGACGATGTAGGACGGCAGAGGCCCGGGGACCCAGGCCAGATCCTTATGGCTGCATGCTACCTTTCCGTAGATATAATTGCAGGACGCACACAAGGGCACCTGCAGAAGGAGAGTCAACAACATGACGGACTAGGTTGTTTTAGTTATTTTGATCATAACAAGACATAGTCTCTCATTTTAAGGTTAACACTGAATCTCAGCAATCATCTACATAAACTCTTATTTGAAGATAACTTAACGGTTGATTGTGATGTAAACACTGATGAGACATAATTGACAGTCATGTAACTTCCATTGTCATCACTAAATATTCAAGCAATTATATTAACAAGCACAAGATAATGTCACAAAAGGTTCTTTAGTATTTTATAGTCCTTTTAGTCAGATCTCTACTTTGTCTAATAACAGAGAATTAAACAGTAAAAACTATCCGTCTACAATTACCCTATTTATCTGAGAGCAACCTGTAAAAAGCTTGAGCATGTGTATTTAAATACATACAGTATCTAGCACACGCACACACACGCCAGTTACACATGCAGACCAGACCACAGCAACCTCCCTGAACAGAATCCAGTTACACACACACACACACACGCACGCACGCACACACAGTGGCTGGTGGCTCTGAGAGAGGACCACAGCAACCTCCCTGAACAGAATCCAGTTCCCATCACAGCGGCAGACATCCAAGAAAGACTCTCAGGTATGAAAAACTGGACAGCACCGGGCCCTGACAGGATCCACACCTACTGGCTAAAGAAGCTCACTGCACTCCACGAGCGCCTTGCAGCACAAATGAACCAGCTGCTAAGGGATGGGACGCACCCTGAATGGCTTACAGAAGGGCGTACAATCCTGATCCTGAAGGATCCCACAAAGGGTACAGTCCCATCCAACTATCGGCCAATAACCTGTCTCTCCACAACATGGAAGCTCATGTCAGGCATCATTGCGGCTAAGATAAGTGGGCACATGGATCAATACATGAGCAAAGCACAGAAGGGCATCGGCAAAGAAACCAGAGGAGCTAAACACCAACTTCTGGTTGACAGAACAGTCACCCAAGACTGCAGAACCCGACACACCAACCTGTGCACTGCCTGGATTGATTACAAGAAAGCATATGACTCAATGCCACACACATGGATCACTGAATGCTTGGAGATGTACAACGTCAACAGGACTCTAAGAGACTTCATTGCAAACTCAATGAGGCTGTGGAAAACCACCCTTGAGGCCAATGGCAAGCCTCTTGCACAAGTATCCATCAAATGTGGCATATACCAAGGAGATGCTCTATCCCCACTGCTGTTCTGCATAGGCCTGAACCCCCTCAGCCAAATAATCGACAAGACTGGCTATGGATACCGACTCAGGAATGGGGCCACCATCAGTCACCTCCTCTACATGGATGACATCAAGCTATACGCTAAGAGTGAGCGGGACATTGACTCACTGATCCACACCACCAGGATCTACAGCTCTGACATTGGGATGTCATTCGGGCTTGAGAAGTGTAGTCGAATGGTGACAAAGAGAGGGAAGGTAGTCCATACAGAAGGGGTCTAACTCCCAGAAGGAACAATAGCAGACATTGAGGATGGTTACAAGTACCTTGGAATACCACAGGCAGATGGCAACCTCGAAGAGGTAACAAGGAAAACAGCAACTGCCAAATACCTCCAACGAGTAAGGCAAGTCCTAAGAAGTCAGCTCAATGGCAAGAACAAGGCACGGGCAATAAACAGCTACGCCCTGCCAGTGATCAGATACCCTGCGGGAATAATAAGGTGGCCAAAGGAAGAGATACAGATCACAGACGTTAAGACACGAAAGCTCCTCACCATGCATGGAGGGTTCCATCCCAAATCCAGCATCCTGAGACTGTACGCAAGCCGTAAAGAAGGCGGCCGTGGCCTAGTGAATGTGAGAGCCACTATCCAGGATGAAACATCCAAGATCCACAAGTACCTCAAAGATAAGGCCCCCACAGATGACATGCTCAGTGAATGTCTCAGGCAATGGGGAACAGAGGAAGAGGAGCTGGAGGAGGGACCATCATGGGAGGACAAACCCCTACATGGGATGTACCATCGGAACATAACTGAAGTGGCTGATATCAAGAAATCCTACCAATGGCTAGAACGGGCCGGACTGAAGGACAGCACAGAGGCCTTGAGCACCAGAGCAATAGAGGCCCAAATCTACCACAGCAGACAAGACCCAAGGTGTAGGCTGTGCAAACAGGCCCCTGAGACAATCCAACACTTAACTGCAGGGTGTAAGATGCTGGCAGGGAAAGCATACATGGAGCGCCATAACCAAGTGGCTGGCATAGTGTACAGGAACATCTGTACGGAGTATGGACTGGAAACCCGAGGTCAAAGTGGGAAACACCTCCAAAGGTGATAGAGAATGACCGAGCCAAGCCGTGGTTGACGTGGCAATACCGAGAAAAACAACAAAGAGGCAGAAAAGTCAAACTTTACTGAAGCCAACCCAAGACTTATGAATGCAGTCACCATCATTATCCATGATACTAGTTTTTAAAGCAAATAATCAGGTCATTTGGAGTGAAGAGTTTTGGTGCTCAAAAGTTTGCAAAACTAAAAGCAAGTATACTAAAAGTATACTCAGTCTCAGTTCACCTACCTGTACACACACACCAACGACCGCCAGAGGAAGCGCCAGTCTCCACATGTTGCTAAAGAGCCTTAGCGGTGACTACAGCAGAAAGAGCGAGTTTTTTACAGTGTTTGTCTGCGCAGGGTCATGGGTCGCTGCTGCTGCTGCTGCCTCGTCGTCGTCACTAGTGAAGTGCACATTGTTTGCTCGAGTTACACTGTACCTAATCAACAGTAGGTCTGGCTCGATAAACAATAGGCTGCTCATCTGAAACAGCAGAAACAGACAACGCTTATTCACAGTCATGGTAAACACAAAAGATTAATATTACTCAATATTACCCAATACTACTCAAAATCAACATTGTGATCAAATATTATTTATTCATTAATTTTCTTCCACTTAGTCCTGTTAGGGGGCGCAGTTGACTGGAGCCTGAGGCGAGGAATACTTTACATTGTGTGCAAAATTATTAGGCAAGTTGTATTTTTGAGGATTAATTTTGTTATTGTACAACTACAGTGCTCTTGGTCAATCCAGAATGTTAACAAACCCTGAAACATGAACATTTAAGTAGTAAAAGTAAAGTTTGGGCTTTCTTAAGAAAATATCTACATGTACACCAACTATTAGTATGCAGAATTATTATGCAACTAAATGAAAAAGATTTTCCCATCTTACTTGCTTATTTATAACTGTTAAAGTGAGAATAATAAACAAACTTTAAAAAATAAACATTTCTGAAATTTGAAAAAAATAAAAAAAAACTTAGTGACCAATATAGCCACCCTTCTTTTCAAGATTCAAGATTCAAGATTTTTATCGATAACAGTCACAAGCTTTCCATTCACGGAGTCAGTCTTGATCTGGTCAGAATCAACTTTTTGTGCAGCTGCAACCACAGCCTCCCAGACACTGTTCAGAGAGGTGTACTGTTTACCTTCACTGTAAATGTCCTGCTTAAGAAAAGCCCAAAAGTTCTCAATAGGGTTTAAGTCGGGTGAAGAACGGGGCCATGTCATTAGTTTTTTATCTTTAAGGCCTTTACGGGCCAGCCACGCAGTAATCTGAAAATATTAACAGTGTTACATTCAAAAATAGCATTATTATTTTTACCATACACCCTCATTGTGTGGAGGTCTGTGGTGACACAAAAGTAATCTAGATACTATTCATAAAACAGAATGAAACAATAATGAGTATATCATTTGGAGTGAAGGGAGCACATAGACACACTGTTTGAAATCGGATTTAGTGACATTTAAAGCATGAAGTTGTGTTAAGCAGAGTATAATCTAAAATATTTTGTGACAGTAAGAATATAATTTAAGATTTAAAAACTGAATCTGACTAAATTCATCTGTTCATACTAGCACTTTGAAATGTGTATCATGTGGTGTGAGGTGGATCTGTGAAAGGGCTGCATGAGGATATAAAGGGTAGCACTGAGGGAAATTATACTCCAATTAGACTAGACTAGACTTGTTTGTTTCTTCTAAGGTGCTGCAAAGGGCCACACTTTGAAACTAAAATATACTGTACAGGGTAAATAAATAAAGAAATATACATTTTGCTTATTATTTGATTCAATTTCTTCACAAATAAATATATTTTCTTGCTATTTTTTTTGACTGAAAACTTTGATTGGTTATTTGAAAAAACAAAACATATAGAACAACTGCATGTTTGATGACTGAAGAAATGTCATGTGAAAGAAATAAACAAAGAGAACTACAAATATGTCCTCATTCTTAAATGTAGACAGAATAAGTCAAACAAGATTTCAGGTCTATAAGAGCTTCCTCTATAGTTGTTTTAGTGTTGCACAATTGACTGGTATGACGCTCAGTGCCCAACGGCAAAGCTGCTGGAAGTGCTCTCTGACGTACATTTCTGTACAGAGCTTATTTTCAGCTTTAAGAGTTATTTTAATAGCTATATTTATGTTTCAATATTTCCCCCTCATGTTTTCTGATTTAGATAAAGTGCTGGAAGGCCGGATGGAAAGCTGTGGGGGCCCAGTCGATGATCACTGTCGTACTATATTTAACCAAACCATCATCTAGTGCTGCTGGGACCTTCTCCAGGGCTTTAGCCAGTGTCTTGGTCCTAGTTTTCAGGGTTAGTAGAAGAAAAGAGGAGCACCCACAGAAAACCCACCTTGTACAGAGAGAGAACACAGAGAGGCCCCTCCAAAATCAGGAATCAGTCCAGATGCAGCATGTTGCCAACCTGCCACTGAGCACTTGAGAACCTTAAAGGAATGAACAAATTCAGTATCAAGCAATACACAGCCGAAGAGTTTCAAAAAGTACCCATAAAAGACAGTAATATGATGTCTGAGATTAATAATTGTATTCATAAAGTACAATATATGTTCATACCTTTATCTGAGGTAAATATAGATGAAAACCAAAATTCAAGTAATTAACATAAAAAGTGGGTCTTTTTCTTCTTTGTTCAACCCTGGAATAGATTGCAATTAGTGTGGATGTATATTTTGCAATTTTACAATAAAATAATTAAATAATAAATTAAAAAAAACACACACACTGTTTTTTACTCAGATACAATTTTTTTTTGTAACTACACCAGTGCAGATAGATACATATCATTTATAGGCTAATAATAATAAATAATAATAATAATTGTTATATTTATATAGCGCCTTTCCAGAGCTCAAGGACGCTTTACATATCAATTATTCATTCACTCCACAGTCACACACTGGTGGTAGTAAGCTACATCTGTAGCCACAGCTGCCCTGGGGCAGACTGACAGCAGGACGTGGCAGCCATTCCGCCTCACTGGACTAACACCCAACACCTTCAACATTCATTCACGAGGCAAGGAGGGTTAAGTGTCTTGCCCAAGGACACAACGACAGTATGAACTGTGGGGAGAGCGGGAATCGATCCTACTACCTTCCGGTTGAAGGACGGCCGCTCTACCACTGAGCTACTGCCGAAGGCTAAACATTTGATGTAGTGTAAAGTGGTTTAGAGAAGGATCCAAGAGTGAGAAAATGAAGAGCTCAAAATGTCCTGCTTCTCAGTGTTTGACAGAAGTATTTTTTCAATTACTTTTTGTTAGAGCTACTTTAGGAATCATATGTTCTGTGGTAAAGGCTGCAACAGAGGAAATGCATGTATTTACCATCATTGGTTATCATTTTATCAAACTTAAATGAGTCTGTACTGACTCATTTAAGTTTGATAAAATGATAACCAATGATGCACTGTCACACTGTCACAGTCCAGAAAGTGCGTGTCTACAGCTCTAAATGGTAGACTTTGTAGCCTACAGTTCTGCAGTTCCCTTGACCCACGCCTAGTTTTATTTGCTGGTAACTTCTTTAGCAACATTTCAGGTAAAACGTTACATCTGTCGAGGCTTGTTTCAACACGACCACTAGGTTAGTTCCAGTGCTTAATTTGTGAAGCTGGAGGTGGGGAACACAGAGAGAGTATTTAAGGGAAAGAAGCTCTGGAATCCTACCTGAGAGCTGCAGTTCAGAGCTGGTAGAACCTTCTCCACACACTGTCCCGCACACCAAACAAATACTCTTCACGGAGGCTTCTTGTTATTGATTTAAGCAAACAGGAATCTGTATTTCCCAATTTCCCCTTGAAGACAGCTTTCTTCATACTTTCCTCTGGCGCACTGGTAAATGGGCTTAGTGCTCTTCGTCCGAGTAGCTACGGTGGGCTTTGGCCAGTTGCGTCTGAAGATTGCCTGATGAGTGAATATTGTTGCAATTCACAATAATCGTATTGTTTTTTGATTCTTGTTTGGCATAATGATGACGAAATGTCTCCAAACCACATTAAAGTCAGAATGCAAACAGCCCCTTGTCCCTCCCCCTTCACCGCAACGAGCACGACACACAGCACGACACACAGCCGGGACCCCGTAGGCATGTTGAAGAAAAACAAAACAGAGCAACTTACTAAAGCTTGTGTCAAAAAGACCACGAACGCAAGAGGAAGATAATTCAAATGTTCAGAAGACATCAATCTCGAGTAGTAAGAGCCATATATTAGGCTAATTAATAAGGGTAAATGTGCAATGATGAAAATGAACGAATCATAATTTACTTTAGAAGCGCATTCATTGTTTCAGACTCGCCTAAGCCTAGGGCCAGCACTGAGGGGGACTTAACAGATCCATCCGACTTGTCCAACATTAATGACCCTGTAACCCAGCCCAAACTCACTACATTTCCAGTCATCACTAAAGCAGGCAAAGTTGGACTATAATGAAATAATGTCAGTGTTCAACTGTAAGCCTCGTCGTCTCGTGTTATAATCATCAAAAGTATAGCAAAATACATTTTCTACTTTGTAGCCTACTGTTGTTGCCTAGTCACTGTTTCTTTATTTCATATGGTTTATGTGTCCGCTGAGCTAAACTATGACAAGCATTATTTTTGTTACATACTGTCCACTAGTGTATCCACTAGTGTCGTGTTGATTTGATGACAGTGTTGAGTTGCGTCTGTCAGATGCGCGCGCGTGTGTGGTGCGTGCTAAGGCTGTTCTTACCGTTATGTTCTTAACACCGCTTATGATGGTGTGTGCTCTGATTAAATGGTGGTGTATTCAAGCAGGTGTAGTTGTGTTTTTTAGGCCAGGCCCACTTGATTTTCTCTGAGCACACCTACATTGTGATTCCTGGCTACGCCAGTGGTGCACTTTGGGCGGCAGGGCAGCTGTCTTTACGACAATTTTACAAGTGTGAAAACCCGTAAGGCTTATTTAAAATGTCAGTGAAAAGTTATAGTCTACTAGATTTTTCTGGATTTGTTGGGCGGGGCTAAAAGATGACGCTTTCACGCTACGTCGGAAACTGAGGTCGCGCTCAAGTTGCGCTAGACTTTAGGGGCCTTTCCGAATCAAACCGCTCCCCCCTTCCACTCCACCCTCGAGGGCCCTCAGTGTGAGTGACACGCACAGCTACTTGGAGTTCCTCGATCCCAGAGTAGGGTCTAACTCGTGCACTCCTCTTTCAGACACACTCCCCTCGCTCTGACGGAAGCCGGGCCTCTCTGTCACCATGGTTACGCATGGACCTACTCTGTGATCGTGGGAACTCCAGTGTTTGCAGTAACTGGACTGTGGACTGCAGAGGTGTGTCAGTGAGCTGTTGTTGCCTCTTTTCTCCACACGGTGGCAGTCTGTGTCAAGAATAAGATAAAGAGGGGAAACCAAAGACATCGCCTACATTTTATTTTTGAGACTTTTAATACATAACAATAACCGTTCTTTAATTCAAATTGAATTAGAGACACAGATCATCTGGTCCATAGAAAAAAAATAAAAATAATAATAATAATAAAATAATAGTAATATAAAAACAGAACAAACAAAAAAATTGTTTTGTTGTTGTTACAGTGTGTTGTTCTCAACTGTCCACAATGAAACCCCAGAGAAACTTATACTGAGTTAGAAAACACCAGTTAAGTAGGGTTGCTGTAGTCTTTTCGGTGCGTTGAATGGAGCACATATAGACAGATCTATCTCATTACCTTTTAGTTGAGAATTTTTTGTAGAATTAAGAGAGCATATAAAAACTACAATTCAAACAAAGCCTTAAAAAACACATAACTACATGACCAATACCTTGGATTAAAGAATACATTTGTTGGTGTTCAAACGAAGACAGCATGGCAGAGTGTGCACAAGACATTCTGGAACAGGGGCTGTTCCATAAAATGACCCAATAGGCTAGACTTATTTGGATAAGTCTGGCTCAATTTGTTATTTCTGTTAAAACAGACTCATCCTGAGTCACACTCAGTCACTGGAAACTTCTGCAGATGACTTGGTCCAGAGCAGGTTTAAGCCTTTTGTATAAAAGCACCGATTTGAGATCTGCAACTCTAATGTTTAGTCAAATTCATTTTTACTTTACAACCACTAGAACCATTAGTTTTAGCTTTAAAATTAAAACTTAAAAATAATAAAAGGCTGGTAGATTAGGGCTGGTTAAATTAGCGCATTAACTTTTTTGCGTAAATTTTTTTTTTTTTTGGTTTAGGGTTTAAAAAAAAAATGCAGTTGTTAATTAATAATAAACTCCCTCTCCACACCGCTCACTCCATTTCCTTTTCCTGTGGCCTACACGGCTGCATACTCAAGCTGGCGGTGGAAACAAAAAAGACACACTGCTAAATGGACAATTCTGCTTTAAGAGAATACTAAATGGTAAACTAGAAAAGAATAAGGTAATATTTGCAAAGGTGAATTTAAAGTTCTAAACCCCAACGTGGGGAGGGTTTGACATGCTTCCACAGCTATCAAGGGCACACGTTTTCACTTTGTAAGTTTTATTTCTGCTCAGAAGGCAATAAGCAGACGTCCTGTTCAACCAAATGTCAGGAAAGAGCAGAAGCACTGATGAAGAGGGGAGGGCTGGTAAAACTTGTTGCACTGATGAAAAAAAGAAAAGAAGCACAGCTCCGGAGAGAGAAAGCAGAGAAGGGAGGGGCTGGGAGTGTAGCATAGAGTCTTCACCTTAAAACTCCAGATGCTTTTTCCTTTTTTCATAGAGTGATATAAAACTTATAAAACCTTACATGTGAACTGTTATTAAACCACATTGAACTTAAGTTACTGAATCATAGTTGTTTGTCAATCATCACTTCTAATCTGAACCTGGGGACTGATTAGAAGTTGCACAAAGTAAATTAATTTGTAATGTACAGAGCCCGAAGAGCATTAAAAAAAAGCAGATTTTATCTTGTGCGCACATGATAACTATTTTGAGCAATCAAGATTATTATCTTGAACAAACATGATAGCTGTGCACCGCTTTATTGGCCACACAATACGGCAACTATTTAACCTCGCAGCTGAGGCCGACTGGATCAGTTAGCTGGTTCTGATAAATATTTCAATGCACAATAAGCATGTGTCAAATACAAACATTTATTCTGCTGTGACGGTAAGACATTTGCAAAATGAAATGAAATAAAGCTTCTTTGGCGGCTACTTGCTAACTACATCCATGTTGCTCATCTTCAAGTCTATTTTCCTAACGACCTTTGCTCAGATATTAGGCCAATAGGCTACATACTGTAGCTCCAAACTATTGAAACTTGTTGCCTGGCAGTAGTAACATTGTTAGGCAATAATGTAGGCTATATGTTTTGTGTTTAGCTGATTGTGTTTAGATTTCAATTTTTTCAAAATCATTTATTTTATTTTAAAGTGATGGAATCTTCACAATTGGATAATGTGAATATGCATTGTTGAGAATTCTTTAGTAGTTAAAGTTCATTTTCTACTCCTACATGATAATTAATAAATATTGTTTGGTTACTATTGTTCAACCCCAATGTTATAACCTTTCTAAATGTTTTTTTGTATTCTGAAATGTGCACATTGTGTTTACAGCAAGTTCTCTGGGTTTTATTTACCTTCACTAGGGGAGTCTTTTTTTTTCCTTTTCATTTTTGTATTTGCAACACAGTCTTTGCTTATACTTCATTATTTGTGTTTCTTTGTTTGCACTGCATTGTGTAACACAGAAATGTAGAACAGAAGTGGGTTTATGCAAGTTTTAAATAATTAAATATTCAATTACAAACAAATGATAAAAAGATTATTTCTATCAATGTTGTTTGAAAGCCAAAAATACTATTATGATACCTAGGAATGTCACAGTTCTGAGCAATCAGTGTTTTTTTCTAATACTTTTTTGTTGTTGTTGTATCGCCTCAGTAATGTCAGATGCAGTGCAGCCACAGGTGAGTATTGTTAAAGTGTAACTAAAGCCCTGGTCAGAGCCTAACCCACTGACAAAATTTGAAAACTGCTGGAAAAGTAGGCAGAGCCCAGCAGAGACAGAGGGGAAGAACAGAGGGCGGAGCTCAGCGGGGCGTGAACCTAAGACCCGCCGTGACGGATTGATTGACAGCAGCTGTCAGACTCGCAAAGATGGAGACTTGTAGGAAGCTAGTAGCTTTGCTACGGAGCGGTCCTTCTAAGTGGAGGACATTTATGTGCATACAGGGCTAGAGCCTTATCAGTTTGTGCCACTGGCTCAAATCGCGGTCTCAACAACAATGTGTTATAGAGAGATACTCAAGGTATAGCTAATTAGCTAAGCTAATTTAATAAGTAATATGCACAAAAGACACAAACCTCACCAAATATAATATTTACATCCCAACAAAGTAGTAATAAACATTGTTTCTCATGTTGTAGGTAATGCACAGGTGTGACAGGTTGGTGAGTTGGCTGCATAACAGTCCATCCAGACTTTGAGGCAGTAGCACTAAACCCCTGTGTTACAGGCTCTAACACTTGTATTGTAGTGTTACACTTATCTTCAGCTTTTGGTGAGGCATTGGTTAAACAGGGTAGTTCCAGGAAGAAGAGAGCAATGTTTTTATAAATAAGTAAATTTAATGTTTTACCCTCCACTTACACATACTGTACATGTGCACCAGCTCTTTCAGCGGTTATAGACACCTGTCTGCTGCAGTGTGGTCAGGTGGAGCTGGGGATACCTGGGCCAGCAGGTACAGGTCATACCTCCTTGTGCTGTCCTCACAGAAGATCCCAATACTGAATTTATAAATATAGTTAGTTATATATATATAAAAAATAAATAATACATTGAAATATAAAGAAGCATTTATACCTGGAATTACACACAATTGTTTAAAAACATGCATTATAAAATCAGCTATAAAACTCAAAATGACCATGAATCAACATAAACATTTACAAAAGAATGTCTAAATGACACCCTTTTCTCAAACTGCCTTTACATAATTCTTATATTCTTTAGAGATTGTTCTTACAGTAAGCATTTTATATTGATATAATATTTTATATATACACACTTAATTTACACGTGGGTGGGGTGCACGTGGCAGAGTGGTTAGCACTCCTGCCTCACAGCAAGAAGGTCGTGAGTTCAAAACCCGGCCGACTCAGGTCTTTCTGTGAGGAGTCTGCATGTCCTCCACGTGGGTTCTCTCCGGGTACTCCGGCTTCCTCCCACCGTCCAAACACATGCATGTATAGGTTAACTGGCAAGTCTAAAGTGTCCCTAGTGAATGAATGTGAGAGTGAATGGTTGTCTGTCACTGTCTATGTCTAAATGTCAGCCCTGCAACTAACTGGCCACTGTCCAGGGTGTACCCCGCCTCAGGCCCAAAGCTGCTGGGATAGGCTCCAGTCACCCGCGACCCCTAACGGGACTAAGCGGTAGAAAATGAATGAATGAATGAATGAACACTTAATTTAAATAAAAAATAAATGTCATAGTAAATTCTTATACATCATTTCAAGGCAGGTTCAAACTTTGTAAATCCTGCACAGTCAGAGGCTTTTTACTTTGTGTTTGAAAGTCACTGTCAGTTGCACTTATTGGAGCGAAGATGGTGAAATGCAAGAGCCAGTGTTACACAGGCTGATCATAACTTCATGAGCTGTTCCAAAATCTTTAAGAATCTTGAGTGTGTTCAACAGTGTATTAGTGATTACATTAGTCTAAATGTAGTCAGCAAAGTAAAGCTAAGTCTCAGAAACTATAGAGCTAACTGCAGTTTTCAGAGTCTGAATCCAAGATGATAGACAGCAGCAAA
Organism: Perccottus glenii; assembly: GCA_024416835.2. Taxonomy (NCBI): domain Eukaryota; kingdom Metazoa; phylum Chordata; class Actinopteri; order Gobiiformes; family Odontobutidae; genus Perccottus; species Perccottus glenii. The sequence goes on from CM044564.2 coordinate 21,020,534, forward strand.
CTTGAAGGATGAAGTATCTTCAGTGAAGTGACGCAGGAACAGTCACCAGGTCCTGAAAATAAAATAAACATATAAACATGATTTTATTTTCTTAAATTAGACCATTTTAATGACAATAAAATGATAGATTATCACACGCCTCATGTGTTCTTGTTAGAGTATTTAAAACAAGCATCGGATCCAACTCACCACCAGGTGGTGATCAGTTGACAGCTCCGCCCCTCTCTTCACCCGAGTGTCCAAGACATACGGCGGAGGTCAGATGAAACAACTACAAAGTCGATATCCGACCTAGGGTGTCCTGGTGCCACGTGCACTGGTGGACACCCTTATGCTTGAACATGGTGTTCGTTATGGCTGTGGCTAGCACAGAAGTCCAATAACAGAACACCTCGGGTTCAGATCCGGGGGGCCATTCCTCCCAATCACGCCCCTCCAGGTGTCACTGTCGCTGCCCACGTGAGCGTTGAAGTTCCCCTGTAGAACGACGGAGTCCCCGGTCGGAGCACTTTCCAGCACCCCTCCCAGAGACTCCAAGAAGGCCGGGTACTCTGCACTGCCATTTGGCCCGTAAACACAAACAACAGTGAGAGACCTATCCCCGACCCGAAGGCGCAGGGAAGCGACCCTCTCGTTCACCGGGGTGAACTCCAACACATGGCGGCTAAGTTGGGGGGCTATGAGCAAGCCCACACCAGCCCGCTGCCTCTCACTGCAGGCAACTCCAGAGTAGTGGAGAGTCCAGCCTCTCTCGAGGATTTGGGTTCCAGAGCCCAAGCTGTGCGTGGAGGTGAGCCCGACTATCTCTAGTCGGTATCTCTCAACCTCCCGCACAAGCTCAGGCTCCTGCCCCGCCAGCGAGGTGACATTCCATGTCCCTAGTGCCAGATTCCATGTCTGGGGATTGGGTCATCGAGGCCTCCGCCTTCGACTGCCACCCAATCCACTTTGCACCGGCTCCTTACGGTTCGTCCCGCAGGTGGTGGACCAATGGGAGGTCGGCCCCACGTTGCTCCTTCGAGCTAAGCCCGGCCGGGTCCCGTGGGGAAAGACCCGGCCACCAGACTCTCGCATGCGAGCCCCAACCCCGGGCCTGGCTCCAGGGTGGGGCCCCGGTCGCGCCATACCGGGCGGCGTCACGGTGCTTGATTTTTTCTTCACCATAAAGGGTTCTGAACCGCTCTTTGTCTGGCCCGTCACCTAGGACCTGTTTGCCTTGGGAGACCCTACCAGGGGCATATAGCCCCTGACAACATAGCTCCTAGGATCATTCGGGCACTGACCCTCCACCACGATAAGGGTGCGGTTCAAGGAGGAGGATTCAACCCTGTATTGTTCAACCCCAACCAAGCTTGTATTACCAAAGAATGTGAACAGACAGAATGCCAGTGAAGTTTAAATGAGCAGTTTAACTCAATGTACAACCGCCTTGCCGGGCTGGCCCTCATTGCAACTGGTCTATCAGGAAATCTCCCCGTTAGCCCTGCTCCTTACAGTTATTTGCTGTTGTAAACTCCGTTGACAAAAGCTTAACAAATTACTAATGAATTTTTTTACTAGATACTGGCAAGCCCAGCAGTTCCATCAGATTGTAGCTGTCACCCAGTGTCTCACAATTGAAAAAATAAATAAAAAAGATAGTTAGAAACGTGGTATAATGACATTAATTTTTCAAAAGATGCTAATTTATTGCGAAGAGCTGGAGCAGGTGAGTAGTGATTGTGATCTGATAAGCTGCAGGTGTGCTGAGTTAATGCAGGTTCCAGGAAGTGTAGACTTTGCCCATCTCCACCCAGACAAGTAACACAGAGACAGACACACTGGAAAGGACATGGATACGGACAGTATTACTTCATTATAACCCTCTCAAACCTGAGCAGGTGCGACACGGCTCCACAACTGTCACAAAGACACAGCCATGAGGAACATGTGGAAGTCCTCATGGGACAGCTGCCTCAAAAGGTAAGGCCTGTGACAGTTTTTCTGCTAAATTACTTCAATCAATAGAGACTGAAGATTGGTATATACAATTTATGTAAAAAGATAGTCATATTTATGGGCACAAGACAATAGGATGTCATCCAGGCCACAAAGCCAAGCGCTGCGTTAGCATTTTTGATATTTATAATTTTTGTGTTGTTTTTTTTATTATTATTTGAAAACAACAGTCATTCAAATTGTTATTACAAATGATTTCAAAAGATCTAAAACAAAACTCAAAACTGACGGCACAGGTTTCAGACTGTGACTGTGATAAAAGAGCAGTCACTAAAACAAACCAATATGTTGGGGTCATATGGTCCATTTTCATAAAGTCTTCTCAGAAACCTCTAAACGGTTAGGGTTTTTGTTTAATCTTGTTGATTATTTTACTCAGACTTGGATTGCATCTTTAACCTAAATGTATTACCTCTTGTAGGACAAATTATTTACCAATAACTGTGCCATACCAGTCAACTCCTGAGAACATGCCTCTGCCCCAGAAAATAGATTTAGCCCTTTTGCACTTGAGCTGTCAAAAATCTAATCATTCTAGGCAAAAACAACATATTGTAAATAAATTAAGACTGGTGTGAACTCTACTTTTAATTTGTATCTGAAGAAAATTGTGTCTCGATTGGTTTACCCAGGGTTCATCTCCTCCATTACTGATTAAATTGGCTTGTTTTCATTATCATTTCTTGTGCAATGTCTGATATTGTATTAATGCTATTCCACTGTTTCTTTGAGCAAAGAGGGTCAGTGACATTGTGGGCACAGAACTGTTAATAGCACTAAAATTGTTTATTAGCTGTATGGACCTACACTTATATTTAAGCAAATAACAGCTAAAGGTTGAAACTTGAAACCTGTTTCACAAGGAACTCCACCGACGTGAGAAAGTGGATGTTCCTTTTCAGCAACTTCTGCTGTGGCTTCTGTTTATCTTTGATAACCTTAAACACACCCAGACCTTTCAGTGCAGCAACATTAGACATTGGATACACTGAGCCGATGAGGTCATAGAATAGAATAAACACTGAACAGGATGAGTTCAGTGAAGCTTAAAGTTTACTTCCTGAATCAACAGACTTAAGGACAGGGATTGTGGAGTCAAGACCTTAAAGCTCTATTAAATATATTTTACTGACACCACAATCCCCACACTCTACACTGAGACCAAAACCGAACAAAAGCTGTGAATGAGAGCCATAAGGGTGCAACTATGGCTGAGCTGTTGAAGAATGTAGCAGAGAAATTATATATATTTCTGTTGACTTGCAAAATACCTTCAATTTGTTTTAATAAATGGAATTGGAAGTAAATTGATTATGGGTCATTACAGATACTTTGCTGGGGCGCAGTGGCTCATTGGTAGAACTGTTGTCCTATAACCGGAAGGTTGGCGGTTCAATTCCCGCTCTCCCCACAGTTCATACTGTCTTGTCCTTGGGCAAGACACTTAACCCTCCTTGCCTCCAGTGACACAGCTCTGGTGTGTGATTGTTGCTCTGGTGTTTGAATGTGTGAGAATGTTGGGACAAAGGATGGAAATTAGCCTCCGGCTATAATCTGGCATGTTTACATTCATGTGGCTGTCTCATGTATGTTCGTTAACATACACTGTCTCAATTAAATAAATTAATAATAACAAAGTGCTAAGTGAGAGTCTTTCCTCACACGAGCAGAATTTCACATCGAGGTCGCATCTGAGCAGCGAGGGGCACATGAGCAAACTCATGAGCGAGTAGAGGATGTTTCATGCCTAGTGTGTTATTTTGTTGAGCAAAGAGTTATTATTTACGTGTGTAACTTGATATAAACTGCTTGTAGTTGTATTTATTGTACTCTTGAACTCTCATTTGCCTGTTGTTGTCCTGTCTGCTCTCTTTGTCAATTGTCCTTATTGTTGTTTGTTTATTGTAAAGCGTCCTTGAGCTCTGGAAAGGCGCTATATAAATAAAACTTATTATTATTATATTATTGTGCCTCTCAAGTTTTGTTATTTTGACACCATACTGGTCTCAGACATAAAGTTCCCAAGCTGAAAATAAGTCTCCCTAGCCCTGGCTGCAAGTCTATAGTCCAAAAAAAATAATAAAGCTGCCACAGTCAAATTCTTTTGAAGAGGAAAACACCTTAGTTAACTTTATGAAGTGTAAAACATCCAGTTATCTCCTTCTTTATAATGTTTCAGTGTAATTGCCTATTGAAATTAATTGTGCTGCTGTGCAGCCTGCCAGAGGGTGCACTTGATTTATTGTTCTTGGACATTTTAGTTTTTCCACATCCAATCAACATACTTAAATTATGGCGTTTGCAGCGAGACATTCAAATGAATAAATGAACCCAACAAAATTCTTCATGTGATTGGCTGTTTTAAATGCCCTGTTATTGTTTTATGTAATTTCATAAAACAATTGGATGGAAACAGCGCAAAACAAAACACTACTAATATACATATACTTAATTGTTCGAAGTTACACGTACTATTAGGCATTATTTAGTTTGTCACGTATTTGTTAATTGTTTCTCCTGGAGCTTGATTTTGTGCAAAAAATCTGTATCTTTCTACAGTTTCAATTACTTAGGGTCACAATGATCATCAAATTTCCTCATGAGGCGGCTCAGTCACTCGTGGTTCCGGGCCCATTAACGTCTGGCGGCGCAACATTATTGTAATTTTCCCGCTTGTACTTTCTGTGCAAGGTAATGTATGTGTGCAGCACGGAGTCCACATCTAGACACTGCCGCTAGATCCCGCCACTGCCACCATGTTTCAGCTTGTTCTGCCTCATACTATACAAATTGGATGGTTGAGCATTACCATTGCTCACAGGGAACCTTTATGGAACAACACAGCAGTCACATTTCTCAGTGTATATACATTTCCATTTAGTCATTTAGCAGAGGCTTTTATCCAAAGCGACTTACAGGTGAGAAAACAATGGAAGCAATTTTAACAACACAAGGTACAAAAAGCATAAGTGCACAAAAAACTAGTCAGTTTAAACCCAGCGCAGTATACAATGCTAAGGATAAAAGACTTTTTTTTTTTTTTTTTTGAAGAAAGAAATCGATAGAAAGGAAGTAGAATTCAGTGTTTGTCAGTCAGGTGTTGATGGAAGAGATGTGTTTTCAGGTGTTTTTTAAAGATGGCTACAGAATCTGCTGATCTTGTAGCAGCAGTAGATCATTCCACCAATGTGGAACAGAGCCAGAGAAGGTACGTGAGAGTGATTTTGTACCTTTTTGGGACGGTACCACCAGACGTTGTTCATTTGCAAAGCGCAGGGATCTGGTAGGAACGTAGGTCTGTATTAGCGAGTGAAGATATGGGGGTGCAGAACCAGTGGTGGTCTTGTAGGCCAAGAGCATAGCTTTGAACTTGATGCGGGCGTCAACAGGAGCCAGTGTAACCTAATGAAGAGAGGAGATACGTGCGCTCTCTTTGGACCATTAAAGACCACTCTTGCCGCTGCATTCTGGATCAGCTGCAGAGGTTTGGTTGTGCAGGCAGTGAGTCCAGCCAGTAGAGCATTGCAATAATCCAGTTTGGACAAGACAAGAGCTTGGACTAGAATTTGCGTAGAGTGCTCTGATGGGAAAGGTCTAATTTTTCTAATGTTGTAGAGGATGAATCTACAGGACCGGGTGGTGCTGGCGACATGACTTGTGAAGTTTAGCTGATCATCAAGTACCACTCCCAGATTTCTGGCAGTGCTGGACGGTGTAATGGTTGATGGGCCTACAACACTATAAACTGTCTGAGTAGGAACAAAAAGCATGGAAGCACTTCCTATTGCTGCAGACACTTTCAATGTCTTCTCCACTGGTCACAGTTTGAATTGGGGGTGTATGGCACCTTAAGTTAACGGTGTTTAGAATGAGACAGTGGCTTCATCTATAAAAGTTCTCCTCTTTAAAAAAAGTATTCCTCTTCCTGTCCATCTTGGATACAAGCCACTATTGCTGTTTTAATTTCTTTCATTTTCTAGTGTTTGTGTAAAAGTGTTATGAGGTATTAAATAAATCAGTCAATATAGAGACCTGGCAGCCACCAACAATGATTAGTTCAGTTTACAAACTATTGCCGTACATGTGAACGTGTATCGATTACAACTAATGGACCATTTCCAACTCCACACAACCTAACCTGTCTTGTCTTGTCCTTCTGTGCAGGCACTCTCGCTTCCAGCTGCTGCTCCTGCTGTGTCTGGCCCTTGTCTTTGGTTACACCCTGTCATGTACCATCTCCTGGGACACCTTTTCTCTGCACTACTACTACCAAAGGATTGTCAACCAGTCTCAGTTGATTCACATACCTCCTGCTAATGTCCATCCCAGCTACAGACGCAAGAAGCTTATGACTACATTATCTTCAGAACCCACTACATCACCTCCAGAACCCAGTACCATTACAAAACCCAAAACATTACCTACTAAACAAAGTACCTCTACAAAACCCCCAGATCTCATGACCACACCCCAAACTCTGAATCCTACCACTCCTGTCCCGGCCCCAGCTTTTCAGTTCCACCAGGCCTTTGCACCAAACTACCACTTTATCATCGACAACCCAGACATGTGCCAAAACAAAACTCCCTTTTTGGTCTTAATGGTTCCGGTGGAACCAAAAAACTTAAAGGCTCGTAACGCCATCCGTCAGACTTGGGGCAAAGACCCAGTGGTTCGGGGTGAGAAGGTGCTCACAATGTTTATGCTGGGCCTAGCTGGTGGGCCCGGAGCAGACCCACAGAGCCTTGCACAAGAGAACCTCCAGCACCGCGACATTATTCTTGGTGATTTCATGGATACATATCAAAACCTGACCATTAAGACCATGATGATTATGAACTGGCTTGCCACCCGCTGCGTTAATGCCACCTTTGCCATGAAGGTCGACTCTGACATGTTCCTTAACATTGATAATTTAGTTGACATGCTTAAAAAGCCCAATATCCCCAGAGTGCAGTACCTAACAGGGTGCCTCATGCAGAACATACCGGTGGTCCGGTCTCAAAACTCCAAATGGTACGTCCCAGAGGCCCTGTACCCAGATCCGAGTTACCCCAACTATGTTCTAGGCATGGGGTACATCTTCTCTAATGACCTTCCCGCTAAATTTGTGGAGATTTCAAAAATAATTAAACCTTTTAACATCGAGGACGCTTACATTGGGATGTGCATGAAAAAGCTGGGGCTGGGTCTCACTGCTCCTCCAAATCCCTGGCAGTTTAAGACTTATAACTCTAAATATGACCGCTGTGAATTCAGCAGGGTCATAACCTATATCCTTGGATCTTCACAACAACTGGTACAGTACTGGACTGATATGAAGAAGCCAGGTCCACTATGTAAGCTGTAATAACGCCTGCAGACTAGAGGCTGGACTACATCTGGAAAGGTTTGAGGCACCTTTGTGATGAATTGTATGCTGTTGATTTCATGTGAAAGTGGTTGCACCGGTTTCACTATAATACAGGAAAAAAAATAAAAACAAGAGAGGCCCAGTTTGCCCACAGCAACTGGAAGACATAATGAATGTCATTAAGATGTAGCGACATTTGTTTTTGAGTATTGAGACAGTTCTTTAAACAGATACTGTAAACACAATGACAATAACAATGTCGCAAAATGGCTACTATTGGTAGAGTTCAAAAGGAGTTTGGTAGAAGTGCAAGCTTGTGTACTCCTAACGCCTTTCACTTTGTCCCCGTAGAGTTACAAAAATCTTAAAGGATTCTGAGATTTACATTTATTTTTGTATAGCCCAATATTTCAAGAATGACCACTTCAAAGGGCTTAACTGGCTGCACTAGACAAAATTCCCTATCCTTAGACCCTCCATCAGGGTAAGGGAGGTCAAAGGTCGGACTTACCCTAGGAGAAGACAGAAAAAGATGCTAAATACTACTCCCACAATAGTGAAGGTGTAATAGATCAAAGTGTGAGTGTGTACCTACAGCTACAGCCAGTGAGAAGCACTGAGACTGAACGTAATGGGTCAATCAGTCTCCATACGTTTGGTGAAGTAAGTGTGTTTTGAGTTTGCTTTTGAAAACCTCAACAGAGTCAGCTCGCTGCTGAAAAGCCTCTGTAGCCAGCAGACTTCCTAATAAGAGGAGATTAAAGGAGGCAAAGTACACGAGTATACCGGGTGATGCGCTCAGATGGATTAAAGGATTTTATATGTTAAAATGAGAACTTTGAAATTGTCTCTAACATGAATAGGGTTAAAGCCCCACTGTGTGAATCTTGACCTCAAAAAACCAAGAACCATCTGAACCTCATTTGATGTGTAACTGAGCTGTTACTATTGCTCCACTGGACCAGCCCTCAAATGCAGGCTCTACGTCAAGACTGAAGATTGGTCTCCTGAATGTGCGGTCTCTATCCTCCAAAGCACTCTTAATTAATGATCTTATTACTTCTCATTGCTTGGATTTACTTTGTCTTTGTGAAACTTGACTTAGGCCCAATGTTTTTCTGCCACTAAATGAAGCCTCTCCCCCTGATTATGCATATGCACAGGTAGGTCGCACGTCGAAACAGGGTGGTGGTGTTGCAGCCATTCATAAAGCTGCATTTTGCTTTACTGGTTCATCATCACAGCCAAAATTTAACTTATTCGAAGTTTTACTCATCAAACATATTCCTTCTCAAATAAACGGAAGGAAGCCATTTTATTTAGCTGTAGTCTATCGCCCTCCGGGTCCCTACTCTTCTTTCTTGGATGAGTTTGGAGTTTTCCTCTCGGACTTAATAACCCACGCTGATGACATCCTTCTAGTTGGTGACTTTAATATTCATCTAAATAAGGAGTGTGATCCTCTGGCCAGAGCATTTCAATCACTGCTTACAACCCTGTCTTTCAACCAGTTTGTTCATGAGCCCACACACATTAGTGGAAACTATCTGGATCTTGTTTTGGCTCGGGGAATAGATGTCTCCCATCTCTTCGTCTCCTCTGTTTCATCTGCTGTTTCAGATCACTCACTGGTGGAATTTGAGATTAGTTATAGACTCCCCTCAAATTCCAACAATTGCGTAGTGTCTACACGGAATTTTAGCACGGCTGCAATGGAAATGTTTGCCACACGGCTGACAGATGTTCTTCCTAATTTAACTCCACCTGGGAACTCAATAGAAGCCTACACAAAGGAGGTCCATGCAACCCTCTCGGCCATCACTGACTCAGTGGCACCCCTCAGGACAAAGCCCAGACCAACCAGACGACCTACACCATGGTATAACGAGGAAACCCGGGCTTTAAAACAGGCCTGCAGGAGTTTTGAACGCATATGGCGCAAGTCAAAAACTAATCTAAATTATCAAATGTGGTGTTTGTGTGTAAACACTTATAAGCACACCCTCAGCACTGCAAAGACGGCTTATTTCTCATCTCTAATCAGAGATAACCGGCATAACCCCAGGTTTCTATTTGGGACAGTTGCTAAACTAATCCAACCGAGAACAACTGAAGACTCCTCTCCCTTTAGTGCACAAGACTTTTTAGATTTCTTTAAACATAAAATTGAAGATATCGGGGATAATATTTTGGTTTTGTCTTCCTCAGCTCCGGGTCCCATTCACTTAGATCCACTGACCTCTCGTCTCTCAGTCCTAGATCCTGTATCCCTCGATAAGCTGACAAAGGTGGTTTCTTCATGTAAAGCAACTACGTGCCTTCTGGATATCCTGCCAGCAAAACAGCTTAAAGAACTGTGGCCCTATGTAGGGCAGATTATGTTAAACATTATAAACTTGTCCCTGTCTACTGGCACCGTTCCTTCCCTCTTCAAACAGGCTGTGGTCAAACCCCTACTCAAAAAACCTACTCTGGATCCTGGATGCCTAAATAATTACCGTCCTGTCTCCAATTTACCTTTTCTATCTAAAGTCCTGGAAAAAGTTGTGTTAAAACAACTTACTCTATATCTATCGGAAAATGACCTCCTCGAGCCGTTTCAGTCTGCATTTAGGGCCTCTTATTCCACTGAAACAGCTTTAGTTAAAGTGACTAACGATCTCCTCCTTCAGATTGACGAGGACTCATCGGCTCTACTGTTATTGCTAGATCTCAGCGCTGCATTTGATACGATTGATCATGCAGTGCTAATCAACAGACTAAAGAATGTGTTTGGCATCTCTGGCTCTGCTCTTGCTTGGTTAGAATCCTATCTGTGTGATAGGTCTCATTTTTTCTCTTTTAATAAATCCTTCTCCTCCACGGCACCAGTGAAATTCGGTGTGCCACAAGGGTCTGTGCTTGGTCCCATACTTTTTTCACTATATGTTACACCATTGGGACAAATCATCAGAAGTTATGGAGTAAACTTCCACTGTTATGCCGATGATACACAGCTGTGTCTACCAATAAAAGCAAATAATACTACTGACATCAAGCGTCTAGAGGCCTGCCTCGTTTCAATTAAAACATGGATGTCTCAAAACTTCCTCCATTTGAACTCGGATAAAACAGAGCTCTTGTTAATTGGTCCTGCCAGTCATCGGCACAAGTTCAACAATCTTACTGTCTCGATCAACAATTGTGTGTTGGAGCACGGCAACACTGTGAGGAACCTTGGTGTCATTTCTGACTCCCCACTAGTGAGGTCACTAAACTAGGCTTTTTTCACTTGAGGAATATCTCAAAAATTCGCTCCTGTCTCTCTTTAGCTGATGCTGAAATTCTCATTCATGCATTTGTCACATCCAGGCTGGACTACTGCAATGCGTTATTCTCTGGACTGCCGAGGAAAAGTACTCACAGACTACAAATGGTCCAAAACACAACCGCCAGACTTTTAACAAAGACCAGGAAGTTTGATCACATTATACTCCGGTCCTGGCTTCATTACATTGGCTTCCTATTCATGTTAGAGCAGATTTCAAAGTTCTCCTGTTAACATGTAAAATCCTTTGTCTCTGACCTATCTGACCTCATCACCCGGTATACTCCAGCTCGTACCCTTCGCTCTCAGGACGCTGGCCTCCTTCAACTTCCTCGAGTAAAGAAGTCTGCTGGCTACAGAGCCTTTATAGAGCTCCATTTTTATGGAATGGGCTCCCGGCGGAAGTACGGCGAGCTGACTCTGTTGAGGTTTTCAAAAGCAAACTCAAAACATACTTATTTCACCAAACGTATGGAGACTGATTGATCATAGATATACATTTACACTGGTTGTAGCTGTAGGTACACGTTTACACTGGTTGTAGTTGTAGGTACACGTTTACACTGGTTGTAGCTGTAGGTACACGTTTACACTGGTTGTAGCTGTAGGTACACGTTTACACTGGTTGTAGCTGTAGGTACACAGTAGATCCGCTCATATTATCACATCTACCTATTACAGTGTTTTTTTTCCCTCTTTTCTCCCTCCTCCTAGGGTGGACACAAACCTCTTACCTGCTGGGTGATGTGTTTATATATATTTTTATATTTTTTTCCTACAGGCACTCTAATCTTAAAAAAAAATCTCTAACAAAACCAGGAAGCCCATGATCCAGCTCGCATTGGCCTGTGTACCTGAAACTCTTAAGTGGGTAGACTGCTTTGTTATTTATTAAAAGAAAAGGAGCATCAACACTGAGTTGTCTGATATCATCAGCCGGGCACTAAGAGTTTATCCATCATGACCCAGAAGAGAGAAGGAAACGGCTCTCATTCACAGGAAGTCATCTTGTCTTGCAGTGACACATGTATCGAGCTTTGTATCATTGTCACAGTTGGTCATATGATCTTATGAGTATTAAGTATATATTACTGGAGAACATAGATCCATGTGTGTGAATTCCCCTGAGCTCAGTGATAAAGTGGTTCTGTAGGTTTTTTGTTTTTTCTGGTGCTGTCTGGTGCCAAGAGCATTCCAGTCCTGATTCTGTTCCCATAATACTGTTGCTCTGCTGGGCATTGATCCTTGCATCTGTCTGTCATGCACCTCCATTACCTATAAACTAAAGAGAATCTGTTTCTGTTCCCACTTGTCAAAATGTATTTTCTCCTACTCTATGAGAAGAGTAGCACCTAATTTATTATCCTGATTCACAATAGCACATTAATAAAGTACATTAAATATTGACCTCATTCATTTAAACTGTTGTCATTCAGTCAGATCTTTTGCTTTTTCAGACTTAGATGTGCTGGTCACACAGATAAGGAACTTGTTACAGATATGGTTCTGGTTCTGTGTTTTCTCTCTCTTTAATCTATTATTGTGAATCAGGATTTAACAACTACTTGTTTTTTTCTTTGTAGATAAAAGTCTTGATACATTAAATAAGTGGATATTACCAAGTTCACTTAGAATTCCCAATAACACCGCCTCTGATGGATTTAGCCTGGTTAATTACTTTGTGTTCAATCATTAGTTCAAATTAATTTTAGCTGAAACCTTAAAACCTCTTATCAAATCAATAATAATAATAAATATATATATATATATATATATCAAATCCAATAATAAACTCTGGTCTCATGTGTTTCCTTAAAACAGCAGTTCTCTATCAAAACAATTGTCATTTGTTTAACTGTTACCTTTTCATGCACCTGCTGACTGTATTAACAGTAATTAATAATGTGCGGACCCAAAGTACTTCACAAAGGACCGGATTTATTCCTTGGACCTTAAGTTGGAGACCCCTGGTCTTTACTCTCAGTGGCTACAGCAGAGACACAGAAGGCAGCATATGCTCCAGAACATTATAACATCTCTCTGACAAGGGCCTCAAACAGAACACTTAGTTTAAGACGGGTCTGAATGTTTATGAAATAATAACTCATGGCTCAGAGATGGTTGAGTTGATGATCACTTGTGTAAATCATATCTACAAACTGGACCCTGGACTACTGGACAATATAAATAAATTAATTAATAACATTTCTAACCTACCTGACAACAGTGAGAAAAACGGATATAACAGAGTGACCAATGAGCAGGAGATAAGGTAAACCAAATACAGATTTCATTATCATTTCCAGTGTTGGTCATCTTACTTTAAAAAGTAATTAGTTACAGTTACAAATTACCTCTCCCAAAAAGTAATTGAGTTAGTATCTCAGTTATCACATCGTAAAAGTAATTAGTTACTCAGCAAAGCAACTGACGTTAAATATTTGATGTTCTATAACACTATTACGTTTTATAACAAATAAAACAGTATATACAGTATTTTAGAACATTTGGTATGTATTTGAACTCAATAGATTGCAGTCTGCCATATGATATGCACTCCGTTGGTAACGCTGTTATACTCTAAGGCTCTTACTTCCAACACTGATCATTTCATTTATTAAAATTAGGGCCGGGACTTTAACGCGTTAATTAGGATTAATTACGCAAAAAATAAATAACAATTTTAACCACACTAATTTTGGCACCGCGGAACATTTTTCAATGAATGAGTTTCGATGAACCGATTATACAGGAGCACCAACTAGCGTTCTTGACTTCCGACAACAACAAACCACAGTCAACATGAACGAAGAAGCTGACGAGACCACTTTGCTTGGCCACGTGGATGGGAAATTTTGTTTTAAAAACGAAAGGATGGAAGTTTCGACAAGAGCATGGTTGTGTGCAAGCTATGCAACAAGGGAGTTGCGTATCATCGCAGCACATCGAGCCTCAAATATCACCTCAACGCAAAACACATAGGAGTTAGCCCGACTCCGAGTAAAGTTACAAGGACCCACACCCAACCCACACTCCAGGACCAGGGTAACTACACTGCTACACTAAATGGCAAACATTGCACTGGTCTGCTGGACTGAAATTAATAAACAATATTTTGTTGATTAAGCTTATGTATTCAGTCATTATTCAATGGTTTACTAAAAATCCATGTGAAAAATTACTTCTCACTGTTCTCAGGTCAAATATTTATATGCAATTAAAATGTGATTAATTTTGATTAATTAATTACAAAGCCTCTAATTAATTAGATTAATTTTTTTAATCGAGTCCCGGCCCTAATTCAAATTTTTAAAAACAAAGCTATGTTACTTCAGTTCAAGAGTTTGGTAAATTACTGTCCTTTTGAACAAATGGCAACCAACAAATAATTATAGAAGCCTCATCCTGCAGCCTCTGGTCATCCATGATCACTTAACCTAGATCTATGTCTTCAAATATTCTATAATGCCCCAAGAGTACAGACTACATGCTAAATTAACCTACAATGTTTCTCTCAATGAAACCTGCCAGATTTATGATCTTTGTATTCATAATAACTCCAAAACCTAATCTTTTTATCATGCCCTTAATACACTGTTCCTTGAGAAAGACCACAACGTTAACCAAACACAGACTCTTACAAACAAATAACAGCCAAAACAATTCTTAACATTATAGTCACAAAACTCGTCTAGATGTATTGTATTATCAACAATGAGACAGATTGTTATTAACACTTCTACATTTCCTATCCTGCTAAAAATATTTATTCAAAGTTCATTATCCAGAATACAGTTTTGCCTTTATATGTGATGTCACTGAGAACAACTGTTTACATTAAACATTAAACATTGTTGTAGAAACGTTTAATTCTAGTTAAGTTTAGTTTGTTGCTATAAAACCACAAGTTGATATTATCAAAACTAAAAGATGCCTTTATAATTCCTCTGACTCACCGTACTACTCTCAATGTAGTTAGGAAATATGTAATTGGAAAGAATGAACTTACTTTAGTTGTTACCAGATTATCAGTCGTACTTTCTTTGTCATTCGTCCTTTGTTCTTTTTTTCTTGTTCTTGTTGGTTCCAGCTTTAAAAACCCAGGCCTATATCTCACAACACATTATTACATAATCATTTTGGTTATTTCATCCTCGTTGATCTTTCAGGAATGCCTGTTATGGACAAAATTATTAAAGCTGCTGCCTCCATCGTATAGACCTGTTAGAAAAAGGATCTGTATAAACATACTGAGATAGACTTGATCTCGAACAACCACGACGCAATGTAAGGATGAATACATGAGCAGGTATCATCTCCTGTAAGTAATAAATGTATTTAAGACCCCCCACACACTCACATTCAGACACCAGACACACAATGTTAGTTTAAAGTCAAGTCCATTTTCTTTGAGTCAAAGAAAGCAGTCACAAGTCGCTTAAGCCAGGCCTTTTTGCTGCACATTTGAGATGACGTCCTCATATTTTTGTTCTTATAGAACTTTGGAAATGCTTGGTTGCCAGGTTCTATATTTGGGCACAGGATGTTACCCTGTCTGTGACACAGCTCCCACAAAGATCACTGTTGAACCAATTGTAATTTCTTTATATTGTGACCTTTTTAACAAAATGTTGCAGCAACATTTAGAAGACTCTTATAATAATATTTGCTTTTCTCTTTGAGTAACTGAAGTTAACATATATTGTTATTTTATACCAGCTGGATTCAAGAATTGAGCATGCTTTGGCCGAAAAGTATTTGTTGTGGATCCTTGATTCAACGTTTTACAGACTTATAGAAAACCTTTTATACTTATC
This sequence comes from Perccottus glenii, assembly GCA_024416835.2. Taxonomy (NCBI): domain Eukaryota; kingdom Metazoa; phylum Chordata; class Actinopteri; order Gobiiformes; family Odontobutidae; genus Perccottus; species Perccottus glenii. The sequence continues at coordinate 21,036,009 of CM044564.2, forward strand.
AACTTGGGCTTCTCACAACAAACTGGTTTGAGGTTGTGTCTCTCTAAATGTAATCACTATTTCAACATGAGCTAGGTTTTTATAGTGTTTCAGTATTACTTTACTGTGGGGCCCCTCTCTTATTGACAGCTGTTTAACTTCCACACCTGTTTATCAGAAAAGCATGCCTGACCAGAGACACGTGGAGGAAAAACCTTGGAGGCCAATGCAGGCCTAAAAACAACAAAAATAAAAAATATTATAAACAAATATTAACTTCAACTTCAACTTTAATTTACTGCTATGGATCTCTAAGCCACTTCAAAAGTAGAAACAAGCATTAATTTTTTAGTTTGTCTGGGCCTTCATAAACGTGCCCTTCATTATGCAGGATATTTCTATTTCTAAACTCCCATTCAGCATGTGGTTAATAATCTCTGAAACTTGAATGGGGATCATACTAATATACTTGATCAATATCCTCATCAATCCATCAATTGCATTTGCCCACTAACACTTATTTGAGATATAAGATTATGTGGTTTTGTTGCAGTTACCACCTCATGCTGTGTCTGAGTGTGTGTGTGTGTGTGTGTGTGTGTGTGTGTGTGTGTGTGTGTGTGTGTGTGTGTGTGTGTGTGTGTTCTGTGTGTCTCTAGTGTGTGTGCATGTGTGTCAAACCCCCTAACACAGAGACAGACACAATGGAAAGCAGAGGTAACGACACAGGTTTCAGACAATAGGTTGGGGTCATATGGTCCATTTTCATAAAGTCTTCTCAGAAACCTCTAAACGGTTGGAGTTTTTGTTTAATCTTGTTGATTATTTTACTCAGACTTCGATTGCATCTTTAACCTAAATGTATTACCTCTTGTAGGACAAATTATTTACCAATAACTGTGCCATACCAGTCAACTCCTGAGAACATGCCTCTGCCCCAGAAAATAGATTTAGCCCGTTTGCATTTGAGCTGTCAAAAATCTAATCATTCTAGGCAAAAACAACATATTGTAAATAAATTAAGACTGGTGTGAACTCTACTTTTAATTTGTATCTGAAGAAAATTCTGTCTCGATTGGTTTACCCAGGGTTCATCTCCTCCATTACTGATTAAATTGGCTTGTTTTCATTATCATTTCTTGTGCAATGTCTGATATTGTATTAATGCTATTCCACTGTTTCTTTGAGCAAAGAGGGTCAGTGACCCTGTTATAGCACTAACATTGTTTATTAGCTGTATGGACCTACATCAAAGTCACTTATATTTAAGCAAACATCAACAGCTAAAGGTTGAAACTTGAAACCTGTTTCACAAGGAACACCACCGAAGTGAGAAAATGGATGTTCCTTTTCAGCAACTTCTGCTGTGGCTTCTGTTTATCTTTGATAAAGAAAATAAAACAAATATTTACTGGACGAGTCAGATCCGCATCACTGTACATGCTCTGTTGCACAGAACTAACAAGAAAAAGCAGGCGGCAGTAGGTCAGTGGGTAGAGCGGTCGTCTTTCAACCGGAAGGTAGGCGGTTCGATTCCTGCTCTCCCCACAGTTCATACTGTCGTTGTGTCCTTGGGCAAGACACTTAACCCACCTTGCCTCCAGTGACTGTAACACTGGTAATTACATTAGAACAATGTAAGTCGCTTTGGATAAAAGCGTCAGCTAAATGAATAAATGTAAATGTAAAAAAGCGTTTGCAAAGAGCAGTTTCTTTAAATATGTGGTTGGCGATTGAATTTATTATCTGAGTAACCTCAGTTTTATCCAATCACAGCAGCTAAAACCTTAAACACACCCAGACCTTTCAGTGCAGCAACATTAGACATTGGACACACTGAGCCGATGAGGTCATAGAATAGAATAAACACTAAGAAGAGTTGTGAATGAGAGCCATAAGGGTGCAACTATGGCTGAGCTGTTAAAGAATGTAGCAGAGAAATGGCAGATCACCAAAAAAGATTTAGTTCTTTTTAGGGATGATTTGTCCAACATGGCTGTCGCTGCTGATCTGTGTAATTTCCCACATGTGAAGTGTTAAGTACACATGCTAAACCTGGCCTCTCAGCGGGCGCTCAAGTTGCCTACTGTGTCAAGGCTCCTGGGGAGGGTGAGACGTATTACCACTTTTTTTTCCCACTGCAAAACACCAGCTTTAAGAGAAGCAGAAGCTACTTGTTCTACAGAAACACAAGCTAAAAACAGATGTGAGCACAAGGTGCAATAGTGCGTATGAGGTGGTTAGCAGGTTTTAGGTACAACAGCCTGCAGTCTACGCCGCCTCACTCTCTCCTCTGGTAAGGTAATGAGTGTCTGAAATCTGCATGCTCAGTGAAGCAGACAAATGCGGAGGATATTATCAAGGCCCTGAAGCCAATGAATGATGCAACTATTCTTATGTCAGAGGAAAGCAGCCCCACCATCTGTTTGATTGCTCCTTTGCAAGCTCAACTCATCCAGGACACTAAGGACAGTATTGGAGAGTTATCAATGGTCGGGAGATAAAGCGGCCAATCGGTGGGGACCTTAGCAAGAGAAACATTAGTGAGCAGGAGAGAAACACTCTTTTCACAGCTTCTGCTCTAGACCCACGGTTCAAGGGCCTTTTTCTTTCTTAGGAGGAGAAAGTGTAGACACTAGAGGTAATTCTGCCTTTTTACTTAATGTAAAATGTCACTCTGCGCTTAGGACATTTAAATATTATAATAAATATTCTATAATACACGTTTTTTTTTTATATATATTGAATAGAACAAGTAAAAACAATACGACTTTTACACATTTTATATGTGATTTGGAATGAAAATACTGAATGAACAATGTAAGGCTTTTGTGTTTATGGGTTCTTCTCATTGTATTTACATTAGCCTGCAGCTACAATCTGGCATGTTTACATTAATGTGGCTGTGTCTCATGTATGTTCATTAACATGCACTGTCCCAATCAAGTAAATTAATAATAACAAAGTGCCAAGTGAGTCTTTCCTCACACAAGCAGAATTTCACATTGAGGTCGCAGCTGGGGGCGCGCGAGCAAGGGGCACATGAGCAAACTCATGAGCGAGTAGAGGATGTTTCATGCCTAGTGTGTTATTTTGTTGTGCAAAGAGTTAAAATTTACGTGTGTAACTTAATATAAACTGCTTGTGGTCGTATTTATTGTGCCTCTCGTGTTTTGTTTTGACCATACTGGTCTCAGACATAAAGTTTCCAGACTGAAAATAAGTCTGCTTTAGCCTGGCTGCAAGTCTATCGTCAAAACTTACATAACCAAATAAAGCTGCCACAGTCAAATTCTTTTGAAGAGGAAAACACCTTAGTTAACTTTATGAAATGTAAAACATCCAGTTATCTCTTTTTTTTTATAATTATTTCAGTGTAATTGCCTACAATTGGTGCGTGCTGTGAGGCAAAACATATAGGTGGACATGCGCGCACCTAAATGCAACCTGCCAGAGGGTGATTTATTGTTCTTGGACATTATCGTTTTTCCACATTCAATAAACATACTTAAATTATGGCGTTGCAACGAGACATTAAAATAAATAAATGAACCCAACAAAATTTTTCATTCATGGGATTGGCTGTTTTAAATGCCCTGTAATTTTTTTATGTAATTTCATTAAACATTTGGATGGAAACAGCGCAATGGCAAAACAAAACACTAACTACTAATATACATAAACATTTTAACAAAATGCTAAGTGTTTCTATTTTCTATAGTAGACCATTCCAAAAAAAACATTGAAATATTAACTTTCATTAAGATTTAATGATAGTACCATCAAGAACTTAAAACTACTTTCACCCCTGCAGCCACCTAAAATCGACCAAAAGGAGTTGCAAATGTTGTCAGATAGGTTGACTCATCTAGTTTTACGTGCCATATGTTTTACATCGAAGACAGTGAACATTTTTGCCTTTGCTAGGTCTGGCCGAATGTCATCTATTGTTGGAAGTGGGAAGTGGCTACACTTCAAAGCTTTGTTGAGTGGTCTCAGGTCAATACATATTCTTGGTCTGACATTGGGTTTCTGCACCGCCACTAATCAATTTGGTACTATTCCACAGTAAACCCATGAGCTCAAGTGGTTTCTTCATTGCCACTGGAACTCTGTGTTTTTGGAGTTTGACAGGCTGCACTGTAGTGTTGATTTCCAGTTTATACTCACCTTGTAAGCATCCATTGTCGAATAATACATTGTAAAACTGACTTCCTGCTTCTGAAGAGTGCAGTCGCACCTCTGCTTGCTCATGCCTGCTTTACTTTTCTTTTTTAGTTATCTCTACATTTAGCCAATGATTTTATGATTAACTTTTTTTTTTACATTACTTTTTACTTTTTTTAACTGGATTTTGCTTTTATGTTTTGTTTTTTTTTTACTTTTTAAACAACTTGTTGGACTCCCCGAGCGACTGGAGCCTTGGTATCTATTTTTCAACATGTCTGGGGTACTACAAACTCTTTCTGCAAAAATTGCTGGAAATATCAACAGGAAATCAGTGTGCTACAAACAAAGATTTTTGCTTTGGAATCTGAAAGAGGACTTCAGGAGACAATACCGATCACACAATGTGGTAAGACTGTGAATTTAAACTTGGATGATACAGTGTCATTCCCAAAACTGAGCAAAGCAAAGGGATTTAAACAAAATGATACCACCTGGCATAAACTTGGTGCCCAGCCAAAGCAGCACTGGATTAGAAAAAAGAATGCTGGCATCACAAGAGCATATGTAGCATCACCAGACATCCAGCTAAAAAACAGATTCCAACCACTGACTGAGCTAAAGGTGAATGAACCAGAAAACTCTGCTGTAAATGAAAAACATGGAGTAAATCAAGCTTATTCTATGGAGAACAGAGACATGAATCTGTGGAAAAGCACCAGGCAAACAGAGACAGACAATCTATGCCAAAAGTGAAAGTCAGAGATGGTCAGAAATGTAATTGAGTAAAAAGTAAGATATTTGACGTTGAAATGTAGTGAAGTTAAAGTAAAAAGTATTCCTTAATGGAAATACTTAGTAAAGTACAGATACTGGAAAAAACTACTTAAGTACAGTAACGAATTACATTTACTTCGTTACTGTCCACCACTGGACACAGTTTATGGAGGCAATGAGGTTTGAAAATGCCTCATCAGGTCAAGTTGATGATTTGTTAAATTGTTATACTTCAGGTGTTTTAAATGTTATGGACACCATTGCTCCTTTGCATTGTTTTTCAACGACAAGGTTCAAGGCATTAAACATGCGATACAGTCCAAAGTGCATACAACAACACTGCAGCCACCTAGGAGACACTTGGTTGGTTTAACACATTTTACACAAATTAATGACAGAACAATTAAAAAAACTGTCTCCAGCCTGAGTTTATCCACCTGCTGCCTCAATGTTTTACCCACTAGATTTCTAAAATCAGTACTAAGCAGTTTGTTACCACAACTCACTGATATAGTCAATAAGTCTTTACAGTCTGGAACATTTTAAAGGGCCTCAAAAACTGCTGCCATCAAGCCTCTCCTAAAGAAGAGCAGTCTTGATGCTACAGTGCTCAACAACTATCGGCCCATATCAAACCTGCCATTTTTAGGGAAAGTCATCGAAAAAGTTGTATATCAACAACTGCTTTGATCCTTTTCAGTCTGGATTTAGGCCCCATCATAGCACTGAGACTGCACTCCGTCTGAACACTGACGCAGGCAAAGTCTCTGTCTTAGTTCTGTTGGACTTGAGTGCTGCGTTTGATACAGTGGACCATGGAATCCTGTCACAAAGATTAGAGGAATGGATAGGTATCACTGGAACTGCCCTTAAATGGTTTCAGTCCTATCTTGAAGACAGGAAGTACTTTGTTTCGGTTGGTAACTGTGTATCAGACCAAATGGCCCTGACATGTGGGGTTCCACAGGGGTCTATCTTGGGACCTCTATTATTCTTATCTCTACATGCTTCCTTTAGGCCAGTTAATACGCAGCTGTGATGTATCCTACCATAATTATGCAGATGACACTCAGATTTACATTTCACTCACAGCAGGTGAAAATGGACCAATCCATTCACTGTGTCAGTGCATCGAACAGATTGACACGTTGATGCAAAATAATTTTCTCCAACTGAACAGAAACAAGACTGAACTAATCATCTTTGGGCCACAGAAACAAAGAGAAAGTGTCAGCAGTCACCTCAAGTCTCTTTCTCTAAAATCTAAAAATCAGGTTAGAAATCTAGGGGTCATCATGGACTCAGACTTGAATTTCCACAGTCACATCGAGTCAATTACATCATCTGCATTTTATCACCTTAAAAACATTTCCAGAGTTAAAGGGATGATGTCTCAACCAGACTTAGAGAGACTTATCCATGCTTTTATCTCCAGCAGGTTAGATTACTGTAACGGCCTGCTCACTGGTCTCTTAAAACGAGGGTTAAGACAGCTGCAGCTTATTCAGAACGCAGCTGCCCGGGTTCTAACCAAAACCAGGAAGTACAACCACATTACGCAAGTTTTAAAATATCTGCACTGGCTTCCTGTTGCTCAGAGAATAGACTTTAAAACAGCACTGCTGGTTTACAAGTCTCTAAATGGTTTAGCACCAGAATATATCTCTGACATGCTAGTTGCTTATGAACCTCCTCGGACTCTAAGAACATCTGGGACAGGCCTTCTGCTCGTGCCCAGAGTTAGAACTAAACAAGGTGAAGCAGCGTTTAAGTTTCATGCAGCAAAAACCTGGAACAGCCTCCCAGATGAAGTAAAACAAGCCTCAACTTTAACAATGTTCAAGGGGAGGTTAAAAACCTTCCTCTTTAGCTCTGCCTACATAACAACCTAAAGTGTTTTTTCTTTTATCTGCACTCTTCTTTTTAAATGTTTTTAATTTTTTTCTTATGTTTCTTAATATAAATCTTGTAAATTGTCTTTTATTCCTGTAAAGCACTTTGAGTTACCCAGTGTATGAATTGTGCTATATACATAAAATTGCCTTGCCTTGCCTTGCCTAAAACAGTCTTTATTTCCCCTAACTCTCATGTGTTATTGTTAGGGTTCATTTGTCACAATGCTGTCTAGTGCATAATTATTGTCATATTGCATCTGAATTAGTTTCATAGCTTCACTTGCTCTGCAGCCTAGTAGTGGTGTTTTACATTCTTCCGCTACAACCTGAAACTCAACTCTGTACTTTTTTATATTCTTTGGGTTTGTCCTTTTAACTTTCTGCCACAATATTTGCAAGATATTTCACTTTCCTTTCCTTCTCTGTTTTCCCTTGTCTTTTTGAAAATGCATGTACGTCATCTGTGACTTGTCCTTCGATTGTTTTACTTTATTCACATGAAATCTACAAATCTGTAGACATTTGTCAAGGCTGAGGCCGTCCTCATGCAGCAACCTCTCTCTCTGGCCAGAGCTATAAGTGCCACAAACAAGCCTGTCTCTTATCAAAGAGTCCTTTATTGTTCAAAGTTACACGTACTATTAGGTATTATTTAGTCTGTCACGTATTTGTTAATTGTTTTTCCTGGAGCTTGATTTGTGCAAAAAAATCAGTATCTTTCTACAGTTTCATTTACTTAGGGTCACAATGATCATCAAATTTCCTCATGAGGCGGCTCAGTCACTCGTGGTTCCGGGCCCCTTAACGTCTGGCGGAATGCTCTTCCTTGCTCTCCAATGAGTTAATACATTATTGTAATTTTCCCGCTCGTACTTTCTGTGCAAGGTAATGTATGTGTGCAGCAATCCGGAGTCCACTTCTAGACACTGCCGCTAGATCCCGCCACTGACCCCATATTTCAGCTTGTTCTGTCTCATACTATACAAATTGGATGATTACCCTTGCTCACAGGGAACCTTTATGGAACAACACAGCAGTCACATTTCCCAGTGTACAGTATATGCAACACTATAAACTGTCTGAGTAGGAACAAAAGCATGGAGGCACTTCCTATTGCCAGAGACACTATTTCAATGTCTTCTCCACTGGTCACAATTTGAATTGGGGGAATAAAAGTTCTCCTCTTAAAAAAAAGTATTCCTCTTCCTGTCCATCTTGGATACAAGCCACTATTGCTGTTTTAATTTCTTTAATATTCTAGTGTTTGTGTAAAAGTGTTATGAGGTATTAAATAAATCAGTCAATATAGAGACCTGGCAGCCACCAACAATGATTAGTCCAGTTTACAAACTATTGCCGTACATGTAAACGTGTATCGATTACAACTAATGGACCATTTCCAACTCCACACAACCTAACCTGTCTTGTCTTGTCCTTCTGTGCAGGCACTCTCGCTTCCAGCTGCTGCTCCTGCTGTGTCTGGCCCTTGTCTTTGGTTACACCCTGTCATGTACCATCTCCTGGGACACCTTTTCTCCGCACTACTACTACCAAAGGATTGTCAACCAGTCTCAGTTGATTCACAGACCTCCTGCTAATGTCCATCCCAGCTACAGACGCAAGAAGCTTATGACTACATTATCTTCAGAACCCACTACATCACCTCCAGAACCCAGTACCATTACAAAACCCAAAACATTACCTACTAAACAAAGTACCTCTACAAAACCCCCAGATCTCATGACCACACCCCAAACTCTGAATCCTACCACTCCTGTCCCGGCCCCAGCTTTTCAGTTCCACCAGGCCTTTGCACCAAACTACCACTTTATCATCGACAACCCAGACATGTGCCAAAACAAAACTCCCTTTTTGGTCTTAATGGTTCCGGTGGAACCAAAAATCGTAAAGGCTTGTAACTCCATCCGTCAGACTTGGGGAAAAGACCCAGTGGTTCGGGGTGAGAGGGTGCTCACAATGTTTATGATTTTGATCTTCGGTAATTTATCCGGATCATAATCAATCAGTTCTGTTTCTCAGCGTCAAGTGCGTGCGTCTATTTCGTGGAGTAACCTTGATGTTTCCTATCCATGTTCAGGCCTGTAATACCACGTAGCAGCTCACCAATCTGTTTCAAAATGTTGTCCACTCTTCTCTGGATGTAACCCCTTTATATCTGTTAAGCCGCGCAGTAGCTCACAGGTCTGACTTTCGGTGTTGTTTACTCTGAGATGTTGAGTCAGCTCTTCGGACTGTGCGTCTCTTTGACGTAATCCCTTCATTCTGTCACTCACGTCACAGAAGCACAGTTTAATTTCAGCAGACAGCGGCTGGGTAAAAAAAGCAGCTGTCTTTCAAACTTTCCAATAGTTTAAGGCAGTCCCCAGACCAATGAGCAGGAACCCCACTATCATAAACCCAACAAGGAATTCATCCTCAATGTCCTCCACAGAAAGAACTTCTAAAAACAGAACTTGCCAGTTCTTCCAGAGGCAGGAGGAGCAGAAGGCGACGTCTGCCTTGTCCGAGAGCAGGAAGTGAAGTCCTGTGATAATGTCTGTCAAAGTGAGTCAAAGGGATAATGACTCAACCAGACTTAGAGAAAATTATCCATGCTTTTATCTCCAGCAGGTTAGATTACTGTAACGGCCTGCTCACTGGTCTCTCAAAACGAGGGTTAAGACAGCTGCAGCTTATTCAGAACGCGGCTGCTCACTGTTCCTGTTGCTCAAAAAAAAAATAGACTTTAAAACAGCACTGCTGGTTTACAAGTCTCTAAATGGTGTAGCACCAGAATATATCTCTAACATGCTAGTTGCTTATGAACCTCCTCGGACTCTGAGAACATCTGGGACAGGCCTTCTGCTGTTGACAAGCCTCAACTTTAACAATGTTCAAGGGGAGGTTAAAAACTTTTCTCTTTAGCTCCGCCTACAATACAACTTAAAGTGCTTTTTATCTGCACTCTTTTAAAATGTTTTTCTTTTTCTTATGTTTCTTAATCTAAATCTTGTCAATTGTATTTTATTCCTGTAAAGCACTTTGAGTTACCCAGTGTATGAATTGTGCTATATAAATAAAATTGCCTTGCCTTTTTGAGTGTTTCTCCTGGAGATTGTCCTTGAGCCAATGGGGTGCAGCGACAGCTTAAAGCTCCATACATTAAACTTAAATGAATACATTTTTCATGTCTCTGAATAAAGAATCAAAAATGTATTGCCTTACTCTCAAAACTTTACACATGCAAATAAAGCGAGTAAAAACATTTTAAAAAGTCAGTACTTAAGCAACAGCTCAACTCCGAAATACCCTCACCCACCAGCACTTAACATAGCACAAATTATTGTCCTTAATCCTTAATTCCTTAAGTCCTTAATTAGTGTCATAATCAATGTCTCTAGTCTCTATTATAATGAACACATTTTGGCACTACCTGTTTTTGCTTGCGGTTTGGTCTGTGTTTGGAGTCAATGATAAATGGTAAATTGTAGCTGAATCTCAGTTGATCAATTTGATGTGCTGCTTTGCCATATTAGGCTTGGGGTGTGTATTGTATGAGCCATAATAAATAATAATATTAAGTAAAATAATACAGAGTGGACCCTCTCTTGTGGCTGGGACTAGGTCTCCCCTCTGGCTGCACTGATGTGGTCTGTTACTTCTTTTCAGTTACATGCAGGTAACTAGCTGTCTAACTTCATCAATCAGGAAACACTATATACCACCTGTTGACCAACATGAACATGTACACATTTTAATCTTGTTACACGTAATCTTTACTTTGTAGTAGAAGGCTATACATTTAGTTTGATTATTCTACAACCAACACAGAGAAATTAAAAGTGCATTTAATGGACATATGGTGAAAATGGATGAGATCACTCATTGTGCTGCAGTGAAGGGGTGTGTATCAGGGGTTTTTACATTCCGCATTATCGTCAACCATTGTTGTGACGGTTAAGTTGCATTGCATAGGATGTTCATTTATTCATTTTCTTCCCCTTTCTTTGTTAGGGTGACTGAAGCTTATCTCAGTAGCTTTGGGGCTGGACAATGGCCAGTTAGTCACAGAGACAGACAGTGACAGACAACCATTCACTCTCACATTCATTCACTAAGAGTTGCCAGTTGACCTATACATGCATGTGTTTGGGCGGTGGGGGGAAGCTGGAGTACCTGGAGAGAAACCACGGTAACACGTGGAGGACATGCAGACTCCTCAGAGAAAAAACAGAGTTTGCCGGTCGGGGACCAAACCCCCGAATCTTCTTGCTGTGAAATGGGAGTGCTAACCAATCTGCCTTTGTGCACCACATAGTGTAAGATGACCAAGTGACCAAGTCCTCTTCTCCACGGTTGTAATGTGTTATGTACTCATTAGTGTTTGATTTATAGGCTTGTGTGTGGCTTTAATCAAAATATTTAGATGGATAACATAAAATGCAAACTGTTCTGAAGGCAGGACTCTGTTATAGACTATTTCAAATTTAGATTGCAGTTTCCAGGTCAACCACTATTACACCTGCTTGAGAATGGGCCATATTAAATTAAACTGCTTTCAATTTGTCTCTTTGTTGTGTGGCAGCACCAGTCGCACTGTGGCTTTGAGAGGCACTTAGCCAGGTCTCCTATAAAAGCGTTTCCTTATCGGTAGTTCGCTCTCTGCTTTTGTCACGCCACTCCCCTTTGCTACGCTTCCGGTGTCAGGTAAACAGCCACGTTGGCTTCCTTGTGTTTCCATTGTTCAGATCGCGCCGCTGGGAGTGTTCTGGTCTAACTGGGCATTTGCTGAGGTCCCATGCTGTGGTAGTGGTGACCCCTGGTGGTGGTGCTCCAGTTGTCTATTTTCTTTGGTTTGCCCATTTTGTGTGTGTGTGTGTCATGTGTTTTGGGTGCCCTCATTCTCACTGGATGTAACCTCCTCCTTCCTCACACTTCCCCTCACTGGTAAGCATCAGCCCTTGAATGCACATGGCTATTTTAAAGATTATTTTGATCCTTTTTTTAAGAATTGGTATTTTATTGTTGTAATAAAATTAACATTTCTTTTACTCTGTCAGGGTTTTATTTGTTTGTTCTGCCACTTAACATAAATAAATCTTATTGTTTGTAAATATTGGAATCTTGTCTCCTTTCGCAGTGAGCTTGTTTCCATAATAATCTCTGGGTGAAATTCCCAGGGTGGCGTAGTTGGCTTTTATTTTTATACAGACTCTTAAGCATCTAAAACATCTCTGCTCAGCGTGGTCACGGCACAGTTAAATAAACAGATATCCCACTGGACTATGCAGTCACTGTCTAAACCCAGAAACTGTTGAGCACGTCTTCTCCATTGCAGCAGATATGAGAGAGCGAGAGATGATTTGACAGAATCAACAGGCAGGATTTTACAATGACATATCTCCTAGGAGCCCCTTCACAGAAACTTAGGAAAGTCATGGTTCAGTATCTAACAGTAACAGGTCTAATTGATAGATTATGTAGGCTATATAGTCAACTATAGTACTTCCCTGTATCCACACTCCAGTTCGGTAGGGGGCGGTAAATGCACCTCTCAGCTGGATTGTGAGCAGACTAGAAGTGCATGGTGTTTTTCCCATTGACGGTAGAAGGGGTGGCCATAGCAAGCCTGCTTCCGGGGTTTGAAGCCTGTAAGGAAGTAGGCGTAGATGATCTTCCTGTAAGGAAGTAGGCATCAAGCCTCACCCCCATTGACATCCACTGAAAGATCGGCCAATTACAATGTGACTATTTTTGTCACAATCATCATTCTAACTATGCCATCTTTGTTTCAACACATTCTTATTATTCCCGTAATTGTTATATTGATATTTGTCACATAACTCAAGATATTAAGATTTTTAACTGACCTATCAGCTGCCTCCATTCTGCTATGTCGATTCGCGGGGGCGTGGCTGAAAGGTTTGATTGGCACTTGGTCCCGTCTTGTTATTTATGCTGTTCCCTGTTGACTTGTGTTTTCCAAAGCTTTTTAACCAGTATGTCTTAAAGTTTTTTGTTATTTAGTTTGTTAGTTGAAGGTGTTTTTTGAATGGAGATTGTTTGTTGTTAGCTAAAAGCTAATGCTAGCTTTGTTCGGTTTAAATCACTTTCTCATCGTCCAACTGCACTAAATGAACCACGCTCCAGTTTGTAGGTGAGTAAATTCTGCATGTGTTCAAATACTGTTCAGAATATATACAGTATTTAAGTATTTGGGGCGGCAGTAGCTCAGTGGTAGAGCGGCCGTCCTTCAATCGGAAGGTAGTAGGATCGATTCCCGCTCGCCCCACAGTTCATACTGTCGTTGTGTCCTTGGGCAAGACACTTAACCCACCTTGCCTCCAGTGACTGTAACACTGGTAATGTAATGTAAGTCGCTTTGGATAAAAGCGTCTGCTAAATGAATAAATGTAAATGTAAATGTATTTGAGCTTTTGTTAGCTTTTGTGACCCAAAGGTGGCTGTGACTGGACCAAACTGGGTTAATAATAGGAAGATACTATCATATCTAACCTTCAGTTGTGTTGATAAAGGTATAATGCTCTTATACAGTTTGGTGTTTGTGCTGGTAATAAGCTATTTTTGTAGTTATAACCTACACGTTTAGACCTGAAGCAAATTTAAAAGTTTTTTTTTTTTTTACTTTGAAGTGAGCTTAATGTACTCAGTTGCAAACATTTGGGTTGTACCATTTTGGTAAATTCATTTGACACATGCCTATTTTATGAAAATAGATATTCTCTCTCCACAGATTTCCTAAAGGAGATGCTGTCAGGCAAAAGAAAGGCTCTTGGTTGTGTTGTGAGCACTTTGAAGTGAATATTCAGACATTTGTCATCTGTAAATCATAACAGCAGACAGGAAAATTTTTGTCAGGTTTTAAACATGACTGACATTACCTCTAACCCAGTACATTTCACATTTACTAAAGTATTATATTTAGATAAAAGTAAGTTCAAATCAAAGTCTACTATTTTATAAAAAACAGTCCTTACACACACAGTAACCTACAGGGAGCTGGTGAATAAAAGACCAAGATACGTTATTTTTTCTGTGATTAACAGTAAATCTCATGTACAGACGTGACCAGTCCCAACAGGAAGACTTGTTTTAAACATAAGTTTTTACTTGGTTCTCTTCCTCAGCTTCATCTGACATCACATCCTGGTCCGTCTACAACTTCAGCTTCTTTTAAATAAACTTAATCTCAAACAAATCTCCATTTATTTATGTGCTTCTAGGTTGGAAGGCATATTTAAACTGTATTTCAAGCTCTTAAATCTGACATATTTTATACACTTCGTATTTAAGTGCACACTTTCTACACTAACTTGTAGAGTTGTTTTTATTCGGAGTGTCAAAAGACAGAACTTCAAATCATCAAATTTAAAATAATTTATTTATCACTATAGTGTTATTTTAGCATACCATAAGCAATAGAAAGAAGTTATTGTGGAAAAGAATCAGAAATTATAAAACACATTGTTTTGTCTCTTTTTTAATTGTAAGGATAAAGTAGTGGTGCAAAGATGGAAGGGTTTCTTGAACTTTCAGGTTGCTCCTGAGGTCTTTGACCTGCAGCTGCACGGGTAAGGAAACTGAAAAACAAAAATCAAAACTGGTTTAACACATATTTACTCCATCTCAAAAATACAGCACTTGCTTCTTTGACTACAATTTCTAAATAACCAGTTTCTTAAAAAAATATCCACCGTATCTATTTTATGAATGTATTAAAATAAGTTCAAGAAAACTATTAACCACAGATGCTAATATAGATATCAAATAAAATAAAATGTATATAATTATAAAACATACAAAAAAAAAAACAACATATTTTCTGCCCAAGGTACCCCATGCACAAGGAACCCCTCCTACGAATGGGAGAGGTTCAAGCCCGAGCCAGGCCCAGGGCTCAACACCTATGTGTTTTACGAACACAGTCATTCCCATGAAGAGTTGATAACATTGTAATGCGTGTAGTGTCCTGCCACATACAAGCCAACAGTTTGCTTTTCCTCATAAACACTGGCCCATCACTTTGTTTCAACCATAAAGTATCTTTTGTCAGGCGTTCCTTTCCTTGTGCTCTTTATTGTCCCACATAAACCAGTCTCCCATTCAGTTAATTTACTGACTTGCTGGCAACATATAATAACTGTCCATGAACAAATGATGGCTCTTGTAGTTATGTTGGGACAGTAGTTTACGGTCTACTGAGTGGGTGGCACTTATGTCACCGCCGGCATCAGTGTGCTGTCCAGTGTGTAATAACCACTGCAAAACATACCCTGACCGGCTTTCACTCAATACATATGCTCTGTAGCCATATTTATCTGGTTTTCTGGGATTATACTGTTTTAGGATTGATCTTTCCCTCACTCTCCCATACTTCATAACAATAATAATAATACAGTTTATTTATATTTATATAGCACATTTCAAATGACAAGCATAGACTCAATAAAACTAACAAGACTTGTGTCAGAAAGAAAATGTTCTCCCCCGGAGTCTGAGTCAGCAGTAAATGGAACCAGTCCTTTGGTGCACATGTTCTTGTCTCTCAATTTCTATTCTCATCAATTGCATTCTCCACACCTGCCACATGTCGCTTTTCTGCAACTTTGGCGCTAAAAGGGTTGTGTACACTGTAATTTTTTTTTTGTGAGCTTATGAGGCACAAATAAAAATGTTACATTTAATCAGAAGCATCTGCACTGAACATTAGTCTTTAAGTTACACTTACATCTACTCCATTTTAAAGCTGGAGTTAAAGTTAATTGATTAATTACATAATTAATGCAGGCTTCTTTTAGAGCAGCAGGTGTGTGTGGGGCCACGTGCTGCTGCCTGACACTGAGCTGGAAAGATACGCTTTGGTCAAAGGCAGACAGAGTCTAGACTCTAGAGGAGAAAATCACCAGAAAATGGAGCGGTCTCTATAGGCTTAGCAGCTCATTAGCCAAGTGCTAGTCACCAAAAGAAGCATGTTAACAGTTTTGGGTGTGTTGTCAGACACAAGTATGTGGGACTGAACAGCAGGGGGGTCCGGGGGTCCTCCTTCAGAAAATTTGAATCAAAGCAGATGTAATTCCCTGTATTCTGGGTCATTTAAGATGATGTTATATTATTTTAGTTGGACAGTGAGTTGTGAGTGGCCCCAACATCACAGACTGAAGCCACTAAAATCGCACCCCTTGCGCAAAAAGATGCAAATCATTGTGTTTTAATCTAAATGGCCCCAAATTTGGTGAGTATCATCTAGACACATGTGCCAACCAAAGTTGTGACTTTGTTGTTGATATCTTATCGGGTATGGGTGTGGCAAGCCTGTAACGACGTGGCCATTTTTGTGAAAATAAAACGTCTCTTAACTCTCAAACGCCTTCTCGGATCGAGTTGGACCCAAAAAGGCGTTTGTGCACATTCATGACCTGAACACAAAGATATGTAAATAAAAGGGTTATCTTTAGAAATGGCTCTCCAGCGCCCCCTACAAACTTATAATGGGACCCAAGAATTTAGTTTGTCATAGAGACATAAAATTTGGTACACACATCTCTATGAATCTTATGAACAAAAAATCACACACGGGAAGGCGGCCATTTTGAATTGAAGATGTGAACCGACTTAGAATACACCTCTTTTAAAAAACAAAAAAAATTCCACAGACACCAAACTTAGGCAAAATGAGCTAAACACGTGTGTTCAATAGACAGCACCTTTTCTTGTCGTTTTTGCTCAAGTTATATATATTTTTTTAATTATAATTTTTCTGCAAAATGATCCTCAATTTGACCAAGTTCCCACCCAAATTTATGTATTTGAAAAATGCAATCCTCCGAGTACATGTGTCCCCGTGGTCTCAAGGGAGGCGAGGGCCTTTATCGCCGCTTGCGGCTTTAATTTGACTTATAATTTATTTTATTTTTAAACTTCAATAGTCATTGAAGTTTGATGTTACATTTTCCATTGATATCAAGTTCAGAAAGTCTTTCAACCAGTTATTAATGTTGAAGCAGTCAGCTTTATGTGTTTTCCAGTTCATTAAAATAATAACTTTTTGCAGACATGAATCCTAATGTTGCAATTCTTTGTTCTGATTTGGACATGGTGTTTTGCAAAGTGTTCCCAGGGATGCGCATATGGATGTTTAGGTATTTCCACATTCATAAAGTCTTGTAGTAAATGGATAACTGAGTTCCAAAACTTCTTCAAATCACGGCATATCTACGGCAGGGGAGCCCAGAGGTACTTGGATTCATTTTCTTTAACGTTTGCGGTGTATTATAGGCTCTATAGATCATTTTCATTTGGATAATTTTATATCTTATACATTTTGAACAATAACTGGAGTTCTTTGTTTCCCACAGTTCCTCATTTTGTAGCAGATTCTTTACAAAAAAATGTAAACATCTTTGTTTTTGTTGCAGGTACAATTCTTTTTGACAAATAACTTTTAATGACTGATTGTAACTGAAAGTATGAAAACATTTTTGATTCCTTCCTATGTAACAAGAAGTTACATAGTGTTGCTTTGGCGACACAGTGACAAGTCACTGATCTCTGTCTTCGCCCAGAAGTAAACTGGGACTGTTGCTATGCAACCTTAACCTTAACCTTAACATTGAAATGATTGTTCAATCATTATTCTCAAAGGTTTTCATTAATTAACTGCTTAAAGCGTTAAGGTTAGTCTCCACTGTGAGTGGGACAGCTGGATGTTCCCCGCCCGCTGTCATAGAGCGGTGGACAGGTGTGGAGGAGTCTCGTGCTTCAGAAAATGTGTGAACATGCTACAGGTGCTACAGGACTTCAGAAATCCTAAAGCACAACAATCTCTGCGGTCCTAGACTTGCTGTTGAGGTGGACAGCTGCATTAATCTTCAGTGGGTCTCCAGGAGGGACCAGCTGCCCCAGACTCCTGGTGCTCTCTACGGGCACAGTTTATCTAGCTCTCAGTGACAGATCGCCGTCTTAGGCGAGTTACTTCTGGGCGTAAAAACAGGGTCAGAAACAATGATAAAAGAAATTAATTGTAAGCGTAACTTGTGAATTGAAACAACTGAGAGAAAGCAGCAAAAAGGTAGTTTATATATATTAAAAAAACGACAATTATGAAAATATTTTCTTTGATTATGGTTTGGTTACAGTTCCAAGTTTACATTTACATTTTTTTTGTTTCCGTTTATTTATAAGCTGACCCTAGATTGATGCTATACACAGTGCCCAACCCAACAAAGGAAGCGCTTAAGCCTTTGGGCGACCAAAGAGGTTCTTGGTTTTGTTGTGCATGAAACAAGAGCCGTACAACTCAAACAATAAACAACTCAAACAATGATAGCTTTTGCTATATGACTGATTTTTTTTTTATGTACAATAACATTTGAATAAGACACTGCCTGCTTTCCACTGGCTACTGTCAAGGAATCAATACACAAAACAGTGTAGAGACTATCAGATTTAGCTGGAGATCAACCTTCATCCATATTGTGAATTAAATAATTCAGTCAGACTCAACTTAAGTTTTTACATCGATGGAGAGAATGGCATGTGGAAGCATTGACTGCTCGTTTCCACCTCTGTAGAGCTAAGAGTCTACAGAATCTCTAACTGGCCACATGCATTCTCCCCAGCTTTATTGAGTTGTACACAATGCACACATTCTGCCTCCCCCAACCACGCTGGGGGTTTGGCAGTTAGTTACAGAAACCAGTACATTTATTGCTGCATCCTGACCAGACACAGGAAACCATCAATTAAGATAACCCCTTGGGCTTGACATGTCTGGTTGGGTGCAGTTAAAGGACAGTTGCAGTACTTCCTGTCACACACACACAATTCTTATCAATGAACCTTTCTTGTATCAATGAACCTTTCTTACAAAAAAGCTTGTCGGCCTTTTTTGGTAAAATACAATTTGACAACCTTTTCTTCCTGCAAAACTCTAACAGCTACACAAGGTATTTCAGCAAAAAAATCATATGCGGCACACAAAGGTTTTCACATTTACATTTTATTATGGTAAATGGTAATGGTAATGCATTTATATAGCGCATTTTTGCACCCTTTTCAGGCACCCAAAGCGCTTTACATCATGCTTCCACTCACCCCATTCACACATAGGGCAGACAGAGATCGGGCTGCCATACAAACGGCGCTCAACCTTCTCCTACCACCACCAAACAGTCACACACATTCATACACCAGTGCTACGAACACTGGAGGCAAGGTGGGTTAAGTGTCTTGCCCAAGGACACAACGACAGTATGAACTGTGGGGCGAGTGGGAATCGAACCTACTACCTTCCGGTTGAAGGACGGCCGCTCTACCACTGAGCTACTGCCGCCCCTATTAATTTAGCTTTTATTCAAAGGGACTTACATTAAGCTTCAATTCACCAGTGTTACAGCTGGAACACCACTGGAGGCAAGGAGAATTGAACCGCCAACCTCCTGGTCATAGGATGACCGCTCTACCACTGCACCTCCATAGAACACAAGAACACAATGTAACAGTAAATGGTAACGGTTGTAGGTGTACGTACACGCTCACACTCACTCACACGAGTTGTAGCTGTACACTCACTTACATACTGTAGGTACAACTACAAGTACACGGTTCTTACTTTTTACTTACTTTTTTTACTTTTAGGAAAAGGAATTACTGAAAGGTGGAGTACTTCCTTCATGGTGATGGAGGAAGTACAGATGATGATATGTAATGCAGGTTGAACCATAATTTAAAATAGAAACATATTTGAAAAATGACTAAGAATTTAGGAAGCTGGAAGGACTTCCTTAAGACAATAATAGTCATTAAATCTATATTTATGTGTTAACTATGTTGAGCAGGAAGAGAAATCAACATGACTGGACGTAAACGGGTCATAGAACCTGAAGCTTCCTGGAGTACTCAGGGTGGGGACATTGTCAGTGCATCAGTTTGATGAAATTACAGGAAAGTAACCACAGGAAATAGATTCACTCCCAAAATGACAAACGGTGACTCAGTAGATGTGCCAACAGTGGTTTGTATCAGAGGTATTCAGTGGTACCATAAATAAACCTGGTCTTCGTCCTGGTAACCTCTGCACCTGGGTGTGGCGCGGCCGGCAACAAAGCGGGATGTGACTTTGTTCTGGTCCTGGAAACCAAATCATCTAGTGTTTTTGTTGGAGTAGTCTGGTTTGAGATGTGCACTGTTGTGATGGCCCCTTGCGGTGGATGGCCACGGTTCAAAGCGGCGGCCCACAGTTTGTGTTCTCAAACGACACAAAGCAGAGCGGCCCGTCTAAGTAAATGTTTTCTCTGATAAGTAAAGTGTCTTTAGTGTCCATGCAGAGGTACCCCAGAGGTGCTCCTCACACTGTTTTTCCTCTGACAGTGAGGACACGTGCCAGAGGTATACCCCGTCGGTTTTGGTAGAGCAATGCCACATAAAACACAGCCTAGTTAAATCCTCAGCTTGGGTTTGTTTGTTTGTTTTAGGTCAATTCTGTTTTTCTGTGCCTTTCTATCTGCATACTTGCATGACTAAGACTAAAATAATGAAAATATGAAGGCGCTGGAAGCTAGCTACAGAACACCCTAATTTGTTTATGAGTGGAGATATACCTGCAGTTTGAGTACACACACCACATCACCTTGTTTATTATAGTCTTTGTTTGATGCATCCAAGGTGCGGGGCCACAAAAAAAGGGCCTTTTACATGAACATACTGATTAGGAAAACGCTACAATCATATTGATTTGCTTTGACATGACAACGCTACAACACACTCTGCGTTCCCACTGAGCTAAACAAAACAATGTAGTATTGATGCCAGACAGAGATGGGGACTTGTCATAGCGACTCAGACTCAAGTCACACTTAAGTCGCTACAGACGGAGGCTTGCAACTCGACTCAGACTCATGGTTCAAAGACTCGGGACTTGACTTGGACTCACAGTTTAGGACTTGTGGACAATCAACCTTCACACCCACTCGCATAGTTCAAGCATTTGCTCGAATGAATATAGTTTTCATGCCTTTCATCATTGGGCATTTTAGCTCAGTTCAATGTGTTGGCTTAATTGGCAGCACATGCAGCTGTGAGTAAGTCAAGTGTGGGAAAGAGCTTCCAGCGGAACTTTTTAAAACAAAACACTATCGTGAACATCCAAAATCTATTACAATTTTTTCTGTGAGGACCAGTAGAAAATGAGGGGGGTTGAGGGTGGCCACCATTATTTTCCAGCACTACATTAACCCTCTTGGGCATGGATTTCAGCAGAGCTTCACAGGTTGCCACTGGAGTCCTCTTCCACTCCTCCATGATGACATCGTGGATGTTTGAGACCTTGCGCTCCTCCACTTTCCGTTTAAGGATTCCCCACAGGTGCTCAAAAGAGTTTGGATCTGGAGACATGTTTAGCCAGTCCATCACCTTTACCCTCAGCTTCTTAAGCAAGGCAGTGGTCATCTTGGAGGTGTGTTTGGGGTCATTATCATGTTGGAATACTGCCCTGCGGCCCAGTCTCTGAAGGGAAGGGATCATGCTCTGCTTCAGTATGTCACAGTACATGTTGGCTTTCATGGTTCCCTCAATGAACTGTAGCTCCCCGGTGCCGACAGCACTCATGCAGCCTCAGACCATGACACTCTCACCACCATGTTTGACTGTAGGCAAGACACACATGTCTTTGTACTCCTCACCTCTTGCCGCCACACACGCTTGACACCATCTGAACCGAGTAAGTTTATCTTGGTCTCATCAGACCACAAGACATGGCTCCAGTAATCCATGTCCTTAGTCTGCTTGTCTTCAGCAAACTGTATGCGCGCTTTCTTGTGCATCATCTTTAGAAGAGGCTTCTTTCTGGGACGACAGCCATGCAGACCAATTTGATGCAGTGTGCGGCGTATGGTCTGAGCACAGACAGGCTGACCCCCCACCCCTTCAACCTCTGTAGTAATGCTGGCAGCACTCATAAGTCTATTTTTCAAACACAACCTGATGTGACGTGCACTCAACTTCATTGGTCGACCATAGCGAGGCCTGTTCTGAGTAGAACCTGTCCTGTTAAACCGTTGTATGGTCTTGGCCACCTGGCTACAGCTCAGTTTCAAGGTCTTGGCAATCTTCTTATAGCCTATGCCATCTTTATGTAGAGCAACAGTTCTTTTTTTTCAGATCCATAGAAAGTTCTGTTAAACTTCCAGTGACCAGTATGAGAGAGAATGAGCAATAACACCAAATTTAACACACCTTCTCCCCATTCACACCTGTGACGCATGACACTGGAGAGAGAAAATTGCTAATTGGGGCCAATTTGGACATATTTACTGTGTACTCACTTTTGTGGCCAGCGGTTTAGACAGTATTGGGTGTGTGTTGAGTTATTTTGAGGGGACGGCAAATTTACGCTGTTATACAAGCTGTACACTCGTGTGAGGGGTGGACTGTGAGATACTGTAGATGGAGAAAACCTCAACTCCATTTTGAATGACACATGATGAAAACTCCCCAAGTGATAGCTTATGGATAAGAATAATATCCCTAAGAAAGGCACATACACCACCACCCTTTTTGTTCTCCCATAGCTTCGATACAAATGTGAAATTAGTTGGAGTGGATTCAATATAAAGTTATAAAAATCATCAAAACCACATTAAGGACTAACACTACAATTATTTTATTACATTTTTTACATAAATTAATATGGTTGTTGAGAGTTTTTATAGATTTATTCTCAAACTCAAATCTTCTCAAATTCAACCACTTTTTCAACACTTAGATACAGTAAATTGACAAGGTTTTTCAGCACCTTATAGCTGTAGTACATCAACATACAGTATATTTAGGCCCGAGCCGGTGATGACCGGGAGGGCCTATTGTTTTTGCTCGGATTTTTTTTTTTTTTTTTTTTTCTTCCGACCCAATGATCCTAAATTTGACCCAGTGAACATGCACGAAAAGTCATTTTATTGGTCCCAGACTTCAAGCTCGGCGAAAAATGTATGTATTTGAAGTCGCTGAAAAAATACGAAAAATGACTCAGTGGCGACCCTACAAAATCAAAATACATTGGGCCTATGGAAAGTGAAAGTAACTTTTTTCCAACGTAGAAAAATGAAACTTGGTATATCCATAGGACACCTCAGGGCAAACAGAAAAGTCAATGACAGTCACACCCTAAACTTAACAGGAAGTCCGCCATGTAGGTGAAACGCAGCGCCACTAAAATCGCACTTTGCGCAGAAAGATGCAAATCATTGTGTTTTAATCTAAATGGCCCCAAATTTGGTGAGTATCATCTAGACACATGTGCCAAACCAAAGTTGTGACTTTGTTTTTGATATCTTATCGGGTATGGGTGTGGCAAGCCTGTAACGAGGTGGCCATTTTTGTGAAAATAAAACGTCTTCTCAAACGCCTTCTCGGATCGAGTTGGACCCAAAAAGGCGTTTGTGCACATTCATGACCTGAACAAAAAATATGTAAATAAAAGGGTTATCTTTAGAAATGGCTCTCCAGCGCCCCTACAAACTTATAATGGACCCAAGAATTTGGTTGTCATGAGACATAAAATTTTGTACACACATCTCTTATGTCATGACGAGCATAAAAGCCAATGACAACCACCCCTATCTATAAATGTGTTGCCATAGCGTCCCAAAAATGTGAAAAAGTCAATGGGAAGTGAAATTTTTAGTTTGTTGTAGGCAAATAAAACTTGGTACACACATCCACCATGGGCTTATGAACAAAAAAGCCAATGGGGACCACACCCTATCACACACAGGAAGGCGGCCATTTTGAATTGAAAATGTGAACCGACTTAAAATACACCTCTTTTTAAAAGTACACAGAGAAAAGCTGCTTCATTCCACAGACACCAAACTTGGGCAAAATGAGCTAAACACATGTATGTAAAAGAGACAAGTGTTTTTCTAGACTTTTTCCTCGAGTTATATTTTTTTATTATAATTCGGTATATATTTTTTATTATAATTTTTCTGCAAAATGATCCTCAATTTAACCCAGTAAACGAACAACTAAAAGTCATTTTTATTGGTCCCAGACTTCAAGCCCGGCAAAAATGTATGTATTTGAAGTCCCCGAAAAAAATACGAAAAATGACTCAGTGGCGGCCCCTAGAAAAGTCAAAATACATTGGGCCTATGGAAAGTGAAAGTAACTTTTTCCAACGTAGAAAAATGAAACTTGGTATATCCATAGGACACCTCAGGGCAAACAGAAAAGTCAATGACAGTCACACCTAAACTTAACAGGAAGTCCGCCATGTGGGGTGAGTGGCGCCACTAAATTCGCACTTTGCGCAGAAAGATGCAAATCATTGTGTTTTAATCTAAATGGCCCCAAATTTGGTGAGTATCATCTAGACACATGTGCCAACCAAAGTTGTGACTTTGTTGTTGATATCTTATCGGGTATGGGTGTGGCAAGCCTGTAAGGAGGTGGCCATTTTGTGAAAATAAACGTCTCTTAACTCTCAAACGGCTTCTCGGATCGAGTTGGACCCAAAAGGCGTTTGTGCACATTCATGACCTGAACACAAAAATATGTAAATAAAAGGGTTATCTTTAGAAATGGCTCTCCAGCGCCCCTACAAACTTATAATGGGACCCAAGAATTTAGTTTGTCATAGAGACATAAAATTTGGTACACACATCTCTTATGTCATGACGAGCATAAAAGCCAATGACAACCACCCCCTATCTATAAATGTGTTGCCATAGCAACGTCCCAAATATTTGGAAAAAGTCAATGGGAAGTGAAAATTTTAGTTTGTCGTAGGCAAATGAAACTTGGTACACACATCCAGCATGGGCTTATGAACAAAAAAGCCAATGGGGACCACACCCTATCACACACGGAAGGCGGCCACTTTGAATTGAAGATGTGAACCGACTTAGAATACAACCTCTCTTTTAAAAAACAACAGAAAATAGCTGCTTCATTCCACAGGCACCAAACTTGGGCAAAATGAGCTAAACACATGTGTGTAAAATAGACAGGCGTTTTTTGTTGTTTTTGCTCGAGTTATATTTTTTTTATTATAATTTGGTATATATTTTTTTTATTATAATTTTTCTGAAAAATGATTTTCAATTTGACCCAGTAAACGTGCAACTAAAAGTCATTTTTATTGGTCCCAGACTTCAAGCCCGGCAAAAATTTATGTATTTTAAGGCCCCAAAAAAAAAATATGAAAAATGACTCAGTGGCGACCCCTAGAAAAGTCAAAATACATCGGGCCAATGGAAAGTGAAAGTAACTTTATTCCAATGTAGAAAAATGAAACTTGGTACATCCATAGGACATCTCAGGGCAAACAGAAAAGTTTATTACAGCCATACTGTAAACTCAACAGGAAATCTACTATGTTGGGTGGAATGCGTGACCACCTAAATTGCACCCCTTGTGTCTAAAGGCTTTTCATCTAAACAGCTCCAAATTTGGTGAGTATCATCTAGACACGTGTGCCAAAAAGTTATCAATTTGTTTTTGATACATTTTTGGCTGTGGTCGTAATGAGTCTTTGAAGAGGCAGCCATTTCTTTGGGAAATAAATGCCATTTCCCAATTGCCAGGATCCTTCCTTTAGAGGAGGCCCTCCAGAGCCACGGCTAGAGTCTTAGAAAACTCCTCAGAATCCTTTGAAACTTGTTACCTTGTACTTTTAGACAAGTAATATTTACATTTTGCCTTTTAAACAGGGGAGCAGCGATTCCTGAGTCATCTCAAATCTCCAGCCAGTACTTTGTTTTTCTCGCCTTAGCCCAAGCATAATCTATTATTTTCAAAGGTTCAGACAGCTCCCAGGAAAACCAGGGATTGTGGAGACCTTTAACTCTAAATTACAAGGTGGTGTAGCAGGCCCCAGCAGTAGCACAGGCCCGGTTATTTGACATTACCGTGAAGTTTACGATTTAAGGCACGAAATGCAATCCTCCGAGTGCATGTGTCTCCGCGGTCTCAAGGGAGGCGAGGGCCTTTATCGCCGCTTGCGGCTTTAATTATATTTTTTTCTGTTTGCAGTTTTCTTTCTTTGTAAAGCATTGTGTTTCTGTTCAAAATAAATAAATATAAAGTGTTTTTTGTAATGGCGGTAGAAAGGTGACATGAAGAGCAGTTTCTTATCAAAGCATATTTGTGTTGTCAAATTCACCGAGAGACTGTAGGTCTGGGGTGACCATAGCTCAGTGGTAGAGCGGCCGTCCTTCAACCGGAAGGTGGGCGGTTCGATCCCTGCTCAAAACATCCTACTCTCCCCCACAGTTCATACTGTTGTTGTGTCCTTGGGAAAGAGTGCCTACTAGGTGGAAAAGCACTATAAATAATATAAAATCACAAACATCTATTAAACTAAGAATGTTGAATGTCCTGCCCACAAATATATAAATGAGGTACAATCAGATTAAGCACAGTGGCAATGTGGATATAGCACTGACACTTTAGAGCAAGAAAGTCCAAAGTTTGATCTATTTTGTAGTCTTCTTTTAGTTCTATAAGTAGACTACAGACTTTGACTCACTTCTTTAGATTGGTTGGCGATACATGGAAAAAGGAAATTGCAAAATAGACTTTAAAATGTCTGTTGGCCCTTGACAATTTCAATGTGGGTTTGTCTTGGACCCTTGTCTTGAACAATCCATCTCCTACAACTTAATGTATAAAGTCTGTGGGTTTTCCATATTATTCCGTGATATCCCCTGGGAGCTGATAAAGTTCATTTATTGTGTGTAGCGTTTTAATTAGTGTGATCAATACTCAATTGGAAAGGATTTAGATGTGCAGCGCAGGAGGAAGACAAGGCTAAATGAGTGTCTCACAGCTTTGTGCTCAGCGACACTGGCCTTGCTCTTAATAAGTGATACAAATAGGTCTTTGTCTGACACTGGGGATGTGAGGGTTACATAAAAGCACATGAGTGAAGCTTTCAGGTTAGAAAAACAGAGAGCCTGAAGTGCACAGGGAATCCTTAAAGGAAATGTTGTTACCTTGCATGGTGAGCATCTCTCGGCTTGTTTCTGGTGGATCTCTGAAGACGATGCTGAGGCGTGTAATGCACTTTTGCCGGTCACAGCCAGTCCACGCTGAAGAAAACGCCCCGCTTGTGCTGTGGATCTCTCTCATTGCTGATTCATTGAGCAAAGAGATGGAGAGATGGAGCGAGAGGAGCGAGAGGAGTGGGGAGGAGCCGTACCGTCAGATGAACAGCATGTTGTTCAGCAAAATGAACAATGTAATAATAGGAAGACACTTTAAGAGTTACTATCACAATGTAAACGAAGCCCTGCCCACCTTCAAGGTTTCAACAGATTCAAACCAGTTCAAACCAATTGGCAAAACGGACGTCTTGCGTTTGATGGAGGACGTGTGGTAAGTAACCTACTGCTTGTCAAGCTTAAAATATATTATATGTATTCTTCTGTGTGTTCCTTCTATTCTGCCTGTTTTTATGTTCGGTCACAACGTAGTAGAGAAGGAATTAGACAAAACCATGCCAAGACCTCGATTTATTAGCATGTGCTTAGTGCTACAAATTAAGCTAAGCAAATTAGGCTAGCCCTCACACGTGCGCGGCACTCGTGGTATACCACAGAACTTGTAAATTCTGCCATGCATTTATGCTTCTACCATGCTGTTAGCATGTCTTCTACCATTATAAAGTGGCACTACAACAGGAACTTTCATGAGAAATTAGGCAAAGAAATGTAATTTGACATTCCATCAGATACAGGCTAACGCTAGCGAAGCTAACATGTAATGTCAAGTTGTTCCATCTGTGGCGCTATCAAATTTACCTTTTTAGTTTTACGAAGGGGGAAATTTTAAATCTACAGTTCACTTGGGATTTAAATAATAAAATGGAAAAAATGCTATGAAAATTTGACAGACATGTTTCGTGTTATTCCACTGCATTGATTCGCTTCCATTAATCGGTACAATGCGTTGCATGCCATTGCTGCCTTCTAGTGATGAGTCGTTCATGAACGATTTGTTCTTTTTGAACGAGTCTTTAATATGACTCGGGAACAACAAATCATCTCAGAGAGCGAGTTGTTCATTTTTGTGTAGACCCGCGCATGCGCATTGCACCACAGGAAACATCATACAGGAAACAGAAAGGAGTCATTCATCTCCCGAGTCGTTCGTTCGTTCACCAAGTCCCAGCCCCATAGAGAAAGAGTATGCAGTTACCGGAAACAGAAAGGAACTGTTCATCTCCCGAGTCGTTCGTTCGTTCACCAAGTCCCAGCCCCATAGAGAAAGAGTATGCAGTTACCGGAAACAGAAAGGAACTGTTCATCTCCCGAGTCGTTCGTTCGTTCACTAAGTCCCAGCCCCAGGGACCGGGACTTGGTGAACGAACGAACGAACGAACGAACGAACGAACGACTCAGGAGATGAATGACTCCTTTCTGTTTCCGGACGGACGGATGTATTAGCTACAGCTACATGAGGCTGTCACGACCCAGACCAGACATGTTGACGGAATTATTGCTAAGCTAAATATGAAGTGACAAAGGAAAAAAACTATTTGGATTAAGAGGTGAGTTGAACTCTCTGCCTGAAGTAAGCTGCAATGAATTTATAATTTATTTTTCAAAGTTTGGCCATGAATGCATTAGCTTATAGTTATTATAGTTTTTATTCCAAAAGTACTAAATGTATTAAAAATTGTAATATGTAACATTTTAATTAGATTCTGCTGAAATGAACAAAATGAACGAAATGACTTGAAAAAAGATTCGTTCATTTTGCTGAACGAGACTTAAAGAACTGAGTCAGTAAAATGATCCGAACTTCCCATCACTACTGCCTTCCTCTTTGCTGTGTTGCCACGACTGGCGCTGTGTGCGTTTACGGCCTCGGGCTGGAGCTATGTGGGAGCAGAGCTGAGAGAAAAGCGGTGACGCCATGGTAGGGATGCGATAGCGCAAAATATTCAGCTATGCGTCTACACCAAGCCTCTCCAATGGTACCTCTCAAATGGTCGTTGCGTAAGGGCGCCGCTATACGGAGATTTACCGCGATATACAGCCGTCCACCAGAGGGCAGGCTCCAAAAGCGGAAATATAAGGAGAAACCCAATGACGACTTTACAGGTGTAAAAATCATGTTTACAGCCTGGTACAAAAGATGGCTCCTGTCTCTAGAGCTAAGTTTTTACTATGTGACAACTCCGTTTATGCTATTCGAAAAGTTTAGTTTTCAGAATAAATTTGGGTGTGGTTTCCTTGGTGTGCATGTGTCAATCACCGAGCCGCGCGCACGTCGTGTGGCTAGCTGGCTAACAAGCGGCTAGTTAGCTGCTCCGTGATACTTGTTGGCTTGGGCGCGCATTAGGCGATAGGTGTGTCAGTGTGTCAGGCTTCTGTACTTGACTGTCAACTGGTAGTATTTGAGAAGAAAATTGTTGAAATGGCTTGCTGTGCGGTACTGTTACGGTAGAGTTTCAAATTAATTTTTTCTGGCTTTGCTTTAAAAAATAGATCCATATATACAATATATTTTGGCATTTCTTGCTCAAATCCAAACACTATTTGCATTGCGAACATGGTTATTAAACATAGCTTAACAGCAAAAGAATAGATTTTATCACGCTAGCTTTAATATTTTTTTAAGTGATCGAATTAATGATGTTATGGCTTTGACATATAAGGTGCAGGTGCAAATGAGCACAACTTGGTTAAACTGCATTATTCACCGGGTGCGCTATGCAATGACTTTAGAAAATACGCTACGGTAGGCTATCGTCAATGCTCTGAAGCCCACCGCTAATGGCTTTTGAAAATAACGTGTTATAATTACGTACGAGATAATGTAAGATTATCTCGCAAAAAAAATAGGAATGAACCTTTTCTATAAAATCGTAATTGCACAGAAGATTGTGCTAGCGTTATGTGTATTTCCTCCGTTTAGGACGTGTAGAGGGTGTCTCTAGGAGCTCTGTTGTTCTTATATTGAACTGCCTTCAGAGTTCAATACATACAATTCAGTACATCTAAGGTATAAACTACTATTTTATTATTTATAATCTAATCCAGCCTTTCTCAAACTTTTTTCAGTCAGGGCACCTTTCAAAAATGCATAAAATTTCAAGGCACCCCAGTTTAAAATATAATTTAAAAACACTGCATAACCCAAATTTAAATGCAAATGTCCTGTTTATTTAGACAGGACAGTAATGAACAGAGCATAATACGAACTGTAAATAACAATAACAATAATAATAACAACTTTATAGCAACTTTATAGCACCTTTTAAAAACACAGGTTTGCAAAGTAATTCACAAAATAATTAATCAGAGACACAAATGCCATAAAACCGTAAGAGGTGCACCGCACAATACAAGAACCCAACAACAAATCCTGACCAGGAGAACTAAACTGAAGTGCAGGATGCAGTTAAAATAAAATAAAAAGGGGCAGACATAACAAAAATAAATAAAATCAGGTACAATACGATAAGAAAAAGATCCATGTTCCATGCACCAGAGATAAGCAGAAATGTTTTTTCATATAGTGCTTGTTTTCATCCGTGCTATATGCGCATGGACACACAAAAAAATAATCCGCAACGAGAGATGGAGAAAGATCTACAGGCGCGCATGCAGCGCACGCACTCACACAAGCCGGGGGTTGGGGTGACCACAATCAATGAGAGATGTGAGCCTGGTGCGAAGCACACAGCCGCCCTATCCTGGCAGGTATGGATGAGAGGCAGACACGGAGCTCCTGGTCCACAGTCCTCAGTCACTCCCTGTACTTGTGGAAGTGTTTTGTCGTTTAAACACCTTTTATAACGATCGCGTTAGTTGAGCTGTATGCACGATGGGCGCTGCCATCGCCGGCGCAGTTCAGAAAAGTTGTGATATATGACAGCTCTGAGCACGCCTATCTCTGGCTCAGTGCAAGCCAACGCGAAAGCATTTTATTTATTTTTTTGCCTCACGTAATTTTTAGCACCCTGACTCAGTCAGGGCACCCCTAGCAGCCGCGCACCCACTTTGAGAAAGGCTGATCTAATCTAATATCTGGGCTTAAAAAATTATTGTAAATGTAAACATATATACATAACTTATGCTAAAACATAATCTTTTTTTAGTCACTTAGCCAAAGAGAAATTATTATAAGCTTATGACCATGATCTTTTGTTTATGTGAAGCCCTGTTGTTATCTACCCTAACCATACCCTGCAATTGTTATTGTAACACTATATGTACGGTACTAGTTTGGTAATCTTTTAAGGTCAAACTAACACTTAATGTGTTTATGTTTATTTAAGTTTTCCTCTAGGTGATCCTGACAGACTGGACCAGTGGGTGTTAAGGATGAGGAGACAGAACTGGACTCCTACCTCTTCCAGTCGGTTGTGCAGTCAACACTTTGAGAAGGATTGCTTCTGCACTGATTTGAGGGTACCCAAAGCTTTATGTGTAATCTTTATTACAAGTATAGTTATTACAGTACATACTGACCAACAGTAAAACTGTATAATAGGCCAGAGTAACATTAGTCCACATGTGTTATTGTAGAACTGCACAGTGTGTCACAAGCGAGCAGCTTTTTCAGAAAAGTCATTGATTACATTCAGGTCATTAGGGAGACAAATAAAACACGCTGTCAATATTTAAAAGGACAAATAGAAAACATGCATTAGTTACACTACAGACATCTTATTGAGCAAAGAGAAACAGACGTTGTTAAAACAGCAGGGCACAGAGGGGTTTAATACTGACAAGTCTGATCTGAAGAGCCACATTTTTAAAAGAGTAAAATAATCCAGTTAAATAAATTTTTCTGATGGTAGTTGGAATAATATTCCATTATTTGGAAGCTCGATAAGAAACAGCAGACTGACTGAAAGCTGTTTTTCTAATCTATTTAGTCTATCAATTTGTTAGTATTTTTCTAAACCTTTGTGAGACTTTTGTGAGTGTGATTAAACTGAAAAACTTTACATTGGTTTTATAGTTTTATTCTTGTTAGGGGTGTGACTGTTAGTATTGTAGCAGAACCACCAGTGGAATCCCCACGGATTAACTGTCCTAAATATTTTGCCAGAGGCCTTTAGCCTGTATGTTTGAAAGCCTCAAACTTAACACTGTTTTCTTTCAGATAAAAGCATGGCCAAAGTGCTTTATGGACAAGAAATGCTATGTTAATCCTGATGTTTTTACAGTGATGTTAGTCCTGATGTTTGTGACCAGTGATGGTTAGTCCAATGCCACTGTTTGTGCCATGTCTTTTAACCATAAAACTGAATGATGACAAGTGTTGTTAGCTGATGTTTGTGACAGTGTGTTAGTCCTGATGTTTTGACAGTGACAATTGGAATGCTTTGTGACAGTGATGAAGAGGTCCTGATGTTTGTGACAAATGACTTATCCAATCATCAAAAGAACAGTGTTGTTAGTCCTGATGTTTGTGACAGTGATGTTATTGATGTTTGACATGCTGTTAGTCCTGATGTTTGTGACAGTGTTGTTAGTCCTGATGTTTGTGACAGTGTTGTTAAATCCTGATGTTTATGACAGTGACGTTCCATAATGTTTGTGACAGTGTTGTATAATCCTGCAAGTATAAATGTGTGTTAGTTGTGTTATGTGAATGGGTTGAAACAAAAGGAATGTTTTGAAACTTTAGTAAAACTGATGTTTGTGACGTTTAGTTAGTCCTGATGTTTGTGACAGTGTTGTTAGTCCTGATGTTTGTGACAGTGTTGTTAGTCCATGTTTGTGACAGTGTTTTTAGTCCTGATGTTTGTGACAGTGATGTGTGGTCCACTGATGTTTAATGCCACCACGTGCTGTTGAGCCTGATGTTAGCGCGAGTAAACTTTTGTTAGTCTAAGACTGTTTGTGACAGTGTTGTTAGTCCTGATGTTTGTGACAGTGATAGAAGTCCTGATGTTTAACCAGCAAACAGCTGAGAACTCTTTCATTGACACTGCAATGAACTGTCCAACCTAAGACTTTTAACGGCACAGTGAGGTCCAGGCGCCCTGATGTTTGTGACAGTGGACATCCCTTTCTACACCCGTGTTGCAGTCTGATGTTTGGACAGGAGACGATGTTTGTGACAGTGATCTTCAGTGAATGTTTGTGAGGAGTGTTGTTAGTCCAGAACGGTGACATATAGCGACTCCATGTTTGTGAAAGTGCTGAGTCCTGATGTTTGTGACAGTGACACCACAGTCCTGATGTTTGTGACAGTGATGTTAAAATGTCCTCTGCCCAAAACCGCCACTCCTCCTCCTAAAGGCCCTTTGTTAAATGCCATCAGTTAGATTGTCTAAACATTCCTCTGGTTAGTCACAAACCCTGTTTGTGACAGTGATGTTTACCTCTGTATTTAACCCTTCGCTTAGTCCTGTGTTTTGTGTTTATCCTTTTTGTCCAATGTTAAGTTATCCTTATACCTGTGTTAGATCTGATGTTTAATAAAACCCCATAAAAGACATTAATGTTGTGACTCTGTTTATAATTAAGAAATGTTTGTGACAATAGAATTCTCTTCCTTTAAGATTAATGAGACTAGGCTAACAGTTTCTCTGACCTGTTAAAACCAGGGTGGTGCCCCTTTAATTAGAAATGTTAGTCCTGATGTTTGTGACAGTGTGTTATTGAAATTATTAAAATTAATCTTCTATATGTTTATACAAACATACCCTTGTATAGTCCTGATGTTTGTGACAGTGTGTAGTAGTCCTGATGTTTGTGACAGTGTTGTTAGTCCTGATGTTTGTGACAGTGATAATTTAGTCCAAATTGATAAATTAATATTTTATGACATCAAATATTATAGCTCATACGCTGATGTTTGTAACAGTGATTGTTAGTCCTGATGTTTGAACAGTGTTGTTAGAACTCTGATAACCGCCAAAACAGTGTCATTAAAATATGTTTTATATTTACCACTTCATTAAATTTGTGACAGTGATGTTAGAAAACCTGATGTTTGTAAAAACGAATTAGTCCTGTTTGTACAAATTTTAGTCTTAATTTTAATAAATGTTTCATCAACCAATTGCGTATGTTTAATAAATAAAAGCAAATATAGCAGACAATGATAACCTGACATGTTTGGAAGCGCGTTAGTCACGATGTTTGCACTGCACAGTGAACTAGTTAGTCCTGATGTTTGACAGTGAAACTCAGTTTGTAGGCCTATGCCTCATACATTAGCACAAATACAGTGCCAGCCACTCAGGAGCTTTGTGCAAAGTCATGTTAGTCCTGATGTTTGTGACAGTGAGAGGCAATGGGGGAATGGATTGGGAGACAAAAGATACACTTCGGGGACAGTGATGTTGTCCTGATGTTTGTGAAACGGAGGCGGAGTTAGTGGTGTTTGTGAGGTGCTGCTGCTGATGATTCGGGAGAGGTCTGTGCACAATCTTGTGACAGTGATAAACGGAGGTCTGAAATCTCTGCCCCTTTACACGTGATCCGTTAGTCCTGATGTTTGTGACAGTGATGTTACATGTGTATTTGTGCTACAAGCATAGCATCAGAGCGAAGTTTAGCACAGTGTTGTTAGTCATACAGTGTCAGATCGCCCTACCGATGTTTGTGAACATGTTATTTGTTCCTGTCAGGAACTTGGTTTTGTTTACTGTGTGTGATTTATTTAAAACAAAGCACGTTCATTGCAAAGTTTTTTTGCAGAGTTTTTTTTTTTTTTTTTAAGGATGTTCACTGTGTTCATGTTAATAGCACATTCACTGCTAGTTGTCTTGCTGTTAATTTTAAATAAACGAGAGCAAGTAGCTAATCAGTGTCTGTCTGATTCTATTATACTAATACATCACCAATTCTGAAACCGGCACACCCCTAATTCTTGTAGTATAGTTTCAGCACTTGTTCCAAAAGAGCAGAGATGGTTTTTAGAGTATCAAAATTAGACATATTAATTTTTATTTTTTATTATGTTTTATGGCATTGAAAAGTAAAAGTGCAAACATTTCTTTGTGGCCATTGATACTCCATACAATGAATAAAAAGACTGATTCTACAATAAACCAATTCAATAAAGTATCTACAATGCCATATCATGTCTTTTCTTTATATCTCTTTTAACAGGAAGGACTTGCTTGACCAGACAGCTGTGCCCCAATTTCTTTTTTCAAAAGGCAAACATCCAGTGCCAAGACGGCAGGTATGTATTTGAAAAGGTAAGTGTCAATTACATTGAAGAGGTTGAGGATGTTATTAATAATGTGTCAAATGACAGTTTTAAGTAGGGATGCATACACTTTTTTTTTAAAGAGTTGTACGATCGAGTATGCATTTCAGTACTCGCCGATACCGATACAGTACTTAATAAAAACATGATTTAAATTTACAGGTAACAGCTTTAGTCATATAATTTCAAAAACAAGGCACGGGCAAACACTGCTTGTCCAAATATCCGTGGTGAAACTAAATGAAGAGGAGGCTTGCAGTAGGCTGTGGATGTTTTTCACGGAGTCGTAGTTTAGGCAGCTCCGTGTCATGTAGCAGAATGCTGGGACATCATAACATGGAGGAGACGCATGAATCCTAATCATGGCTCTACCTCCGAAGTGGCTGGTCACCAATGCAATGTACTGATGATTGCCTGTGTTATTTTCACAGCACGTGGATTGTCTCTGGACATTTTCTCTCGCCTTGCAAGAGTTTGCTGTATGAGTTGTGTTGGTTTAGAAGCTGTGTAAACTCTTTATACTCTGTTCGTGTTGGGATTTTAGGTGCTTGATTAAATTACTTGTGTTAAAAGCGCTACCTTTGAGCCTCCTCTGACAATTTAGCTGAGCACAATTTTGTCCGCTTTTGTTTTGTTTGTCTTCATTCACTTTGAAATAGTTCCACACGGCTGACATGTCTCATCTTCCTTCTGTTCTCCTGCCTGAGCTGCAGCCGGGGCCTGGGGCGGCAGCGCCTGTGATTAACCCCTTACACGCTCAAACATAGACATTTCTCCGACCGTGGTATCGCCCGGTCGGGGACTTAACGAGTACGCAGTACTTTCTGAAAATGTGGTATCGAGTGCCGATACCAGTATCGGTATCGGTCCCTAGTTTTAAGTGTCAAAGTGATGTTAGTCCTGATGTTTCATGAGTCCTGATGGTATATTGATAGTTGTACAGTGTAAAATGTTTGTGATAGTGTTGTTAGTCACAATGTTTGTGATAGTGTTGTTATATCACAATGTTTGATGTGTTGTTAGTCACTTATGTTTGTGACAGTGTTAGTTATGTTCTGAGTGTTTGTGCAGAGTATGAAAGTGCTGTTAGTCCTGATGTTTGTGACAGTGTTGTTAGTCACAATGTTTGTGACAGTGTTGTTAGTCACAATGTTTGTGACAGTGTTGTTAGTTCTGATGTTTGTGACAGTGTTGTTAGTCCTGATGTTTGTGTAAGTGATGTTAGTCCTGATGTTTGTGACAGTGTTGTTAGTCACAATGTTTGTGACAGTGTTGTTAGTCAATTAAATGTTTTCGGTGTTCTTAGTCACAATGTTTTAAAGTGTTGTTAGTCCTGATGTTTGTGACAGTGTTGTTAGTCCCGATGTTTGTGAAAGTGATGTTAGTCACAATGTTTGTGACAGTGTTGTTAGTCCCATGTTTTAAAGTGATGTTAGTCCTGATGTTTGTGACAGTGTTGTTAGTCACGATGTTTGTGACAGTGTTCTTAGTCACGATGTTTGTGACAGTGTTGTTAGTCCTGATGTTTGTGACAGTGTTGTTAGTCCTGATGTTTATGAAAGTGCTGTTAGTCCTGATGTTTGTGACAGTGTTGAGGATGTGACAGTGATGTTAGTCCTGATGTTTGTGATAGTGTTGTTAGTCACAATGTTTGTGACAGTGTTGTTAGTCCCGATGTTTGACAATAGTCTACCATGTTTGTGACAGTGTTGTTAGTCTCTGTGGCAGTACTGTGGGTGTTCTAGAACCAGGCTCAGTATTAGATCACTGCTACAGTAAGAAACTAGAGCCTTCTCACAGTGATCATAACTACTTTTTTATGAGTCTCCAAAAACAATTAAAAGAAAAGCTGTGGATATGGAGCAAAACTCTGTGTAGCCCGTAAAGAAACTACAACTTAAAAGTCGCCAAACAAGAAGATTAAAGGCAAAAGTTCTTTCACTGGAGAAAGTGACAAAAGTACTTCAAGAAAATGCTTATTTTGTCTGAAAGTGCTTCTCTCCTTCAAGGCCTTGATGTGGTTCCCCGTAAGATCTTTAAGAGAATCACAAAGTCAGTGTTTTCAGAGGATTTGAAACAGTTTGCTACTACACTGCACTTTTTTACTCACCAAAGGCCCACAACTATGTGAGAGAAAGATTCTACTTGTCATTGCCTCATCCTGGGACCATACGTCCATGGTATAGTAGTGTTTCTGCAGATCCAGGTTTTACAGTTGCTTCATTCACAGCATTAAAAATGTATAAAAGGTTGGTTGAAACTGTTTGCCCCTTGATGGTAGATGAGATGTACATTCATAAGCAAACACATTTTGATGGATCAGATTCATGGCTATGTGGATGCAGGGAGTTACAAGATGTTGTTGCCACACAAGCACTTGTCCTCATGGTAATGAGTCTTGGAAGATCCCAATTGCATATTTTTCATAAACTCTATGAATAATTGGTGTGAGGGTTGTGTCTTTGACCTGTGATGGGGCATCCCAAAACTTTGCTATGCTGTTCCATCCAGAAGATGACACTCAAAAGTCTATGTACTCTTGGATGCATTTCTACTTTCTTCAGTTGATATGTATGTCATGTACATTTGTGGTCATGCAAACCTTAAATGGGAAATGAATGAACTTGATTAGACCATTTTCTACATGTTTTAGAGCCTGCATGAACG
Source organism: Perccottus glenii (assembly GCA_024416835.2). Taxonomy (NCBI): domain Eukaryota; kingdom Metazoa; phylum Chordata; class Actinopteri; order Gobiiformes; family Odontobutidae; genus Perccottus; species Perccottus glenii. Next base: position 21,073,703 of record CM044564.2, read on the forward strand.
GGGCCTAAGTACATTTCAGAGAGTCTGTGTGTGCAATAGTACACATCTTCTGTTGAATATGTCTTAGAGCCTGCATGAACGGGGCCTAGGTACATTTCAGAGAGCCTGTGTGTGCAATAGTCCACATCTTCTGTTGAATATGTCTTAGAGCCTGCATGAACGGGGCCTAGGTACATTTCAGAGAGCCTGTGTGTGCAATAGTCCACATCTTCTGTTGAATATGTCTTAGAGCCTGCATGAACGGGGCCTAAGTACACAATGAGCAATAAATACATACCCTTATTTTTAAATAATACTATTCAGTTGAAGCCTGCGTGAAAGGGGCACAGCTGATGCTGTCATACATATAAGGATACAGAAATGCTACAATACCACAATGGTTTAATTTGAATGTAATCTTGCAACACCTATGAGAGCTGCTTTATGTTGTTATCAGTACCTCTTAGTGCCTGTATGTACGGGACCTCAAAGTTACTGTATGTGTCGTTGTCATTGTTTTCAGTACCTCTTAAGAGTCTCTATGTACGGGACCTCAGGAGATATTGATTTGTCATGTCACATTATATATAAACATCTTCAAACTTACCCTTCATTGTTTTTGTAATATTGATGTAAATAGTTTAATAAAAAAATATCTAAAACCATTACAAAAACAGTTATATAATATTGTGTGTATTGTGTGGCGTTTAACATTTGTTTATCTGTTAAATATTGGATAGTTAGCTTTAATTTAATTTTGTTGTGAGACATAGTTCAGTATGCCCACCCTAGTTCATTGTATTTTTTACATGTTCTGTATTGTCTTGTGCTATTATTTTTAATCCTTATGTCCTGTTTCTGGATGTGCATTTTATTTAACAGTTATTGTCCCGTCTTATATGTTCCCACTCAAGGCCTGCACCTTGTTGTGGTGAGTGGGCTTTCAACCAAGACAGGCCAACTTGAATTTGTTTTGTGTAATTTGTTTTCTGACTTTCCACAGGGTCCCATCCTGCAGCAGTAATTTTAAACTCATCACATCCTCGCCACATCCACCTTCACCCTTACAACCTGATGGGACAAAGCTTTGTTTGTTGCTCCTCAATTCTTTTGGAACTGCATCACAAACATATGTGACACCTTTTACACACAAAAAAAAAAAAAACGGTTTACAATTCATTTGCACTTTTATTTTAAACAAAATGTATTGTATCATATGTTTTACCATTTTTAACAAACGTTTTTTTTCTGCTTTCAGTATGTATTGGTATAAAATCAAAAACTACAAAAATGTCAAACTTGTTGTTTACAACATTGTCTACAATAAAAACAAAAAAGAATGCATTGTTTTGAAAATCACACTATTTAAAAAGCAATTGAACACAAATTAATAATAATTTGAACAAAATTTGCTGCAGATGTTTTAACAGGCGGTAAAGGCTAACTGTTCATGCTACAGTCTGTTGAGGACAAATCTAGTGACAGCCATGGAGCGCATGAGAAAAGCTATCAGAGAAGAGAGAAATGGAATCAGAAATATATCAGTAATGTGCTGACACAATAGTGCAGGCCTTCACCATGACAGTCAGGCCATCATAAAATAAATACTCCAAACATAACTTCAAAAAATGACGTAATATGAATCCTTGAAGAATTTAAAATGGAGAAGGCTTTAATATATAATCTTTCTGACAAATGCATAATTTTTAAGGAAATTTGCTTAAAAAAGCTGACTTGATGTCTATGGTTTTACTTTGCATGCCACTTCATTAAGAACAAGATCTTCATTTAGACTAAAGTAAAAGAGCCAGGTTTGATTCCACTTCAAATTGAGTTGACACTGGACAAAATGCCCATGAATTCCTCCCCCAGCAAGCCAGGAGAAGTCCTTCCCAGTCTTCCTCGGCTGAAGCTCCACTGCGAGCAACAGGAACAATGATGGCTCAGCTGAGATGGCTAGTTGTTGTTGCTGCAGCTCTGCTAGAACATAAGCCCAACCCACAGTTTGCTAGAAGTGGAAAGAATGCATGAATTAATTTTGTAATTAAAGTTATAAAATTCAATAACTAAAAAAGAGTTAAATATGCAGCCATAACTGGACTTACTTGCACCTGTGCATCAGTCTCTTGAGTAGGTGCCAGAATAAAAAGGTCATTGTTTACAAAAGAGTTTTATTTTATTGTAACTGTTCTGAACAAATAGCCTATTCTGATAAGAATGAATCAGCCTTTAATACTGACTTTAATGCTATATTATAGCTACATACCACATGCATTATTCAAAAATTGTAAAATGTTAACTATATACATATAATATACAGAAAATTGTTTGTGTTTAGTTAATGAGATCGTATTTTGTAATTACTGCTCTTTTGTGTTAATGAAATGTTTTCTTCTCTGATGTTGAAACTCTTTGTTTTTAATTACCATGCATTTCAAGTTGTGTTTAAATAATTACACACAACAGGTGTTAAGTGTTCAGAATTGCTGTATTTTAAACTTGATGTTCAAATGGCATAATTTCCAAACAATTGTTCTCTCTTTGTAGTCAAATATTGCCATCTAATGCAGTCATGAGCACTATTGTATTCTCAAAGTTATATTAAAGATTTTGTGTCCTCTGAGATGTAGCATAACAATAAGGTGGATAAAATTAAGATTTCTCTGAAATTATTGCAATGTAAATTTCAATTTCTGCTAATTGAGATATCAGTCATTTCCAACAGCATTGTTGCCCATGTTCCAAAAATGGATTATGAGTCACTCCACGGAAGATATTTGAGGACTGTTTTGCACTTTAAATGCACTGTAAGTATTTTACATGTTCTGATCAATGTGAGTTTGCATTTTATATACCAAATGATTACTTATTTGAAACTATCCAAAGGAGGACTGCCTCACCAAGGATCTGGTTTATTCTTTCAAGAATTTTGGTTTGCTAGGAGTCATTACAAATCAAGTGTAAGGACTTGTCCTTCATGAAATATGCTTCAGATGAGACGCAAGTGTTAAGCGGGTTTAGCTCTCAAGATGGCGTTAATTTTGAAACACTTAATATAGATTATGAAGATAAATCTGGAGATGTCTTGGCTGAATTCCCTCGATATACTAAAGTGTTAAACCTCAGTAAGTTGAACAGTATTCTAAATAATATTGTATTGGTGTTAGGTTCATACTCTATAATTAACTCTAAGATTTAAACTCTTTTGCAAGTGTAAATTTGTTTCTCTGGCATTCAGACTATGTTCACTGAACTGCTGCAGTTAAAATTAACTCTAAGAGTTCCATAATAGTACTGTAAAAAAACATTTCCTGTGTGGAAAACCTAAATCCTATTATTTAAAATGATTGAAAAATAGCCTAAAGCCTAGTTGATTTTACAGCCCTGCCGAACAAAGTTCTGCTCAGCTGATGTGGCGAGAAGGAGCTGCTCAAACTGCGAACTTGTTCACTTACAGTGTAGACAAAATTGCTCCATTTTGTTTCATTAGCTTCATCTAGCATCATTAGGTCTTACTTCTGATGAAGAATGAATCAGCCTTTAATCTGCAATGTCTCCTTAATAAAACTGATGTGAATTCTGCAGCATAAGCTAAATGTTCAAAAAACACTACTGTTCTGTCAGTGAAATGGTTAAAGTATTATGGCACTGAATAGAACTGGTTTACTTGTTTGTGTTGAGGTAGTTAATGAGATGACTGTTTGCCTTTGCCTATTTTGTAAAATTACTGCTCTTATTTGTGAAAGATGTATTTACATTTATTAAAGTTGTTCTTACTTGCTCTGATGTTGAACTTACTCTGAATGATTTGTATTTGATGAGCATTACCATGCATTTCAATGATTTTGATTTAAAAACATTACCAACACATAAATCCTGGTGTTAAGTGTTCCAAGAATTGCTGTATTTTAAACCCATTGATGTTCAAATGGATATGGTCCAAACAAATTGTGTAACCATGTAGTCCCATATTGCCATCTAATGCAACGTGTGAGCCTCATGACACTGTGTATTCTCAAAGGTTATATTAAAGATTTTGTGTCCTCTCAGAAGTGTGACCATTATAGCTCTCGACCAGACAGACGGTGGATAAAATTAAGATTTCTCTGAAATTATTCTTAAAGCATAATTTGCAGAATTTCTAACAGTCTAATTGAGATATCAGTCATTTAAACAGCATTGTTGATTCTGTTTGACATAAATTCACTCCATAACGGAAGATATTTAGGACTGTTTTTGCACTTTAAATGCACTGTAAAGTATTTTGCTATGTTCTGATCAATGTGAGCCTGCACCATTGTATACCAAATGTTTTATTTGAAATAAATTGGATAATAACAAATGGAATTAATCAGGGTTTATTCTTTCAAGAATTTTGGTTTGCTAGAGTCATTACAAATTTCAACACTGTTTAGGAGTAATTATTTATAAATGCAAGTGTTAAGCACAATAATAATCTCTCAGTAGGTTAATTTTGAATAACGCTCTCACTACACGCTGTTCTTGAATTTCACTATAAAGTGTTTGATATACTAAAGTAGTTAAACCTCAGTAACACTTAACAGTATTAAATACTAACTCTTATAAGTGTTGGGTTTACTCTATAATTAACTCTAAATTTAAACTCTTTTGCAAGTGTAAATTTGACACTTTCTGAGTTAGGACCCTATGTTACCACTGAACTCGAAGTTAAAATTAACTCTAAGTATCCTATGTTATAATAGTACTGTGGCAGAACATTTTACTGTGTGGGAATAGCTAATCCTATTATTTAAAATGATTGCATCAAAAATAGACACAAAGTGTTATTTTACAGTAAAATAACATGTGAGGATGTCAAGAAATAGTAGTTTTATCTGGATATTGCTTTCTTGTTCACTTACAGTGTGTAGAGGATGCTCCATGTTTCATTGCTTCCATCTAGCATCATTAGGTGGTTTTAGTTTACTACTGCTGAAGGGCAACATAGGCTTCAGAAGGTCAGTGAACACAATACTCTTATAGCATAAGAATGACAACAGAAATTATCCTAAAGATTCATACGGAGGATACTAGTTCATGTTGTACAAACCATGACTATTATAGAATATTTACTAAATGTGTGGACAATGAAAATGTAACGTGACTGTTTGTCTTTGTCATAATTAGTATGAAAGAACTATTTAACTAAATGTAAATTAAAACATTTTGAATTTTTTGGACATTTTTACCTTACTGAATGATTTGTATTTGTTTTATAGAAGCAGTAGAAAACTGTAAAACTTCAAATGATTTTGATTTAAATCAAAACCATTAAAATAAATTGCATGTAAAGTACCTTTAATTAACCCTACAGTAGTAATAATCTGTTAAAAAGATATACATACAAATGCTACCAGCTCCGTCTCAACGCAATCCTAGACATTCTAAGAACGTAGTGACCTCATGACACTGTGATGTCATTCAAAGGACAGAGGTTTAGAGTGAAGCCAGCTTCAGAAGTGTGACCATTATATTTCTGCTCTCGACCAAGACAGACGCACAAAACCGAGCTTAAAGGATACAACATTCAAGCATCAGATGAGCTGCAGAAAAAAGAGGAGCAGCTCCGACTCCAGCTGCAGGACACAGGTAAGTTGTTCAGGATTCTTTTTAGCATAGATGCACTTGTAAGAAGTGGTACTGAAGCTCTTTAACTGCTTGTCTTTTTGGTTGCTATTTAAGACAAGCCTCACCGGGGTTGTAACAGAGTGTGGCATGGGCGCAGATGGCACTGGGGACCCATAACAAATAAATTAATCAGGGTTTCATTCCACTATACATTAGCCCACTGTAGCCGCTCCTTTAATTTCGCCGAACTTCGCGTTAGCGGAAATAAATCGGACTTTCCAGCACAATAATAATCTACCAGTCATCATTATTTTGTATCCACGCTCTCACTACACGCTGTTCTGTTAACACGGCGACGCTACGACTCCTGATCCCAGGGGTCCTACGAGGACCTGGTAGCTGCCTCAATTGGGCCTTTAGCGGTAACTGATAGTGACCGTATAGTATAAGGACGATAGTAAAAGGTTTATACTTTTGTCTATGACTAAGCAGGTGGTTTATCCAGACTTTTACCAACTGTAAAAAAATGAAGAAACAAAATCAACGAACAATGTAAGTATCCTATGTTTGCTGACTTTCAAATGGCAGAACATTTTGTTAAGAATAGCTAATGTGACAAACTAATGACAAGAAGCTTTTGCATCAAACACAGTGAATGAACACAAGAGAATGGTTGGAATAAAAAAATGTATTGTCAAGAAATAGTAGTTTTATCTGGATATTCAAATAATAATCTACTGTACGGTACTGTATAGGTTAACTGAGTGTATTGTACTGTATTGTGTACTAAGTTTGTCCAAACAACAAATAAAGGCCTAACAGCTACATAGGCTTTTTTTACATCCTCTTATAGCTGGAAACTGTTTTATGGCACGGAGGATATAGTTCATGTTTACAAACCATGTTTATGTGTTTATGCTTTTAAATTATGGGCAATGGAAAAAGATATAGTTCTTAATGAGTCAGATTATTTGAAAGAGCTATTTCAACTAAATAAATTAAAGAGAATGGTTGGAATAAAAAAAATGTATTGTCAAGAAATAGTAGTTTTATCTGGATATTCCAAAATAATAATCTACTGTACGGTACTGTATAGGTTAACTGAGGTGTATTGTACTGTATTGTGTGGTGCTAAGTTTGTCCAAACAACAAATAAAGGCCTAACAGCTACATAGGCTTTTTTTTTTACATCCTCTTATAGCTGGAAACTGTTTATGGCACGGAGGATATAGTTCATGTTTACAAACCATGTTTATGCTTGTTTATGCTTTTAAATTATGGGCAATGGAAAAAAGATATAGTTCTTAATGAGTCAGATTATTTGAAAGAGCTATTTCAACTAAATAAATTAAAACATAGTTTGAATTTTTATTGGACATTTTTTACCTTTTGTTCATTGTTTTTTTTTATCTATAATGTCAAATAGAAATCCCACAATGTTTTTTTAGTGCAAACCATTAACCCTAATTGCATAAAGTACCCTAACCCTAACCCTACAGTACTTCAGCACTAGTTCTAATTAAAGTTCAACACTGCTACTCCAGCTCCGTCTGCCGCCTCATGCCTCGCAGGTTAAGATCAGCTGTTAGTATGTTACCACCACCCCTTGCTGGCAAAAACCAGCAACAAGATAGCTGAGTTGGGCATAAAAAAAATAAATAGCAAATACCGCCGTCTTGACCACCGCCAGGCCTGCGCCACCGCACGATATGGTACTGTATCTAATTGAGTGCTTGGTCCGTCCCCCCCCCAGTTAAAAAATGCCATCTGCGCCCTGGAGTGTGGGTTTGGAGCAATCAGATGACTTGTATACCTGGTCCAGCTCCTTAGCACCTTTTGGACAACTTTATTGCAGCTTCAGGTTTTGCCTGAGGCTTCCACATCCTCCTTGGCTTCAATTACTCTTTTCCTCAGTTCCCCGTCAGACATGTCCATGTGTGTCCATGTATTTACCAGATGAGTAGGAAGTCTCTTTGCTGTCCTCTCCACCTTAAGTTGTTCCAGGTACTTTGATTCGACCATCTTCCTGGCTTCGAACAAAGATGCACAATTGGCTGACACAACGTCAATTATTTTTTTATGAAGCAATTTAAGGTAAGAAAATTATTGCTCCTTAGCTACAATTCAGACCCATATTACTGCACATTAAGTTAAAGTTTATTGCACAACCTGATATACACAAATAGCTTTAACATTACAAGTTTTTAAATTATACATTTCAATAGACAAAGATTAAATGAAAACTTTGTAACTTGCAGTTTTAATAATCAAAATTAAGTGCATTGTAACTTATTTAGATTTTACTTCTAATTTTTACTTATCAAATAATTTAGACACATTTATATTTAATGGATTCTATAAAATGCTTTTAAATTATGAAGTATAAATTCTGAAACATTTAGTACTTAACAGTGCTTAGTACTTAGTGAATTAATAAGTCTAATTATTAACTAAATACAAAGAATGTCTTGCATTAAAACCTTGTGGCTATAAAGTATATCTTGAGTGACAGATGTCCAATCAGCAGAAAAAATTCCATCCACAAACAAACGTAACTTTTCCTGTATGTCTGATTTGTTGTTGTGATTTTAGTTTGATAATTTGTTTTTCTGATTTGTTATTTTAGTTTTGTTGATTTGTTTTCTGATTTGTTGTATCTTTGTATTTTGTTTTCTGAATTGCCACGTTTTGGTTTTGTTTTTTGTTAATTTAGTTTTGTTCATTGGTTTTCTGATTTTCTGTTTTTGGTTTTGTTCTTTTGTTTTCTGGTTTGTTGTTTTAGTTTTGTTAATGTTTTCTGACTTATGTGTGTTTTCGGTTTTGTTTATTTGTTTACTGATTTTTTTTTCATTGTGTTTTTGGTTTTATTCGTTTTCTGGTTTTATCATTGTGTTTTTGGTTTTGTTTATTTGTTTACTGATTTTGTCATTGTGTTTTTGGTTTTGTTCATTTGTTTTCTGATTTTATCATTGTGTTTTTGGTTTTGTTCATTTGTTTTCTTGTTTTCTTATTTTGTCATTGTGTTTTTGGTTTTGTTAATTTGTTTTCTGATTTGTTTATTTGCTTTCTGAATTGTCGTTGTGTTTTTGGAGAGAGCCTCCTTCCAGGTGAGCACCAGTGTTAGACCGCCTTGACTCAATGATGAATAAGCTTCAACTCTTCAAAAGAAAGGCCTCAGCTGCTGAGCAATGTAAACCAGTTTACATCCTGCCAATGCACCAGCCCCAGACTGCAGTTGACCAACAATTCCAAATCTCTCACGTTGAAACCCGGATGAGTTTGTACGCCTTAAGATTGTCCTAGAAAACCTATTGCTCCCTGACAGTAGCAAGCTGTTTAAATACCAAATTCTAATAGACCACATACATCTGGAAGAGGCCAAGCTAATAGCCAATGCCTACCTGCATTCTACCACACTATTCAACGATACAATGCACACGCTAAATGACAAGTTTGCACAGCCACATCAATTAGCCCTCAAGAGGATTGCTGCAGTGATGGACTCACCTGACATCCGGAGAGGAGATGTGGCAGCCTCTGACAAGTTTTCCTCCAGATACAGTTCATTTTATTTTGTTTTGTTTGTTTATTTGTTTTCAAATTTCTGATTTTATGCTCGCCTACTTAGTAAGTTACTCCCTAAAGAATGAGCGGACTTCCGCAGATGCATGTTCAATCACTCTGGGTGGACCTACACCCTAAACGACTTGGCCACTTGGTTAAAAATGGGTCCTGGTGCCAAGACTTTGATGGCCAGCAATCACCCAGAGGACTAAGAGATAAACCTGAAGCTCAACCAGCCAGACACTCTGTCACCATACTCCATGGGGCAGAGAGCAAACCCAAGTCTTCACAAAGTTCACGTGCCAGAGTCGAGTTAACACCTTATTGTGCCTTCAGCAACAATCGAGACCATCACTTCAGCCAGAGCACTGCCATCACCAAGCTCAACAAAGAACAGCTTACCATTTGGATTAAGACTAACAAGAGGTGTTGGCTCTGTGCCCGCCCCAATAAGATGTTTATTTGTTTTCTGATTTGTAATTTTTGTTCTGTTAATTTGTTTTTTAAATTTTGTCATTGTGTTTTTGATTTTGTTCATTTGTTTTCTGATTTTATCATTGTGTTTTTGGTTTTGTTCATTTGTTTTCTGATTTGTTCATTGTGTTTTTGGTTTTGTTCATATGTTTTCTGATTTTGTCAATGGGTTTTCGGTTTTGTTTATTTGTTTTCTGATTTGTAATTTTAGTTTTGTTAATTTGTTTTCTGATTTTATCATTGTGTTTTTGGTTTTGTTCATTTGTTTTCTGATTTTGTCATTGTATTTTGAGTTTTGTTCTTTTGATTTCTGATTTTGTCATTGTGTTTTCTGTTTTGTTAATTTGTTTTCTGATTTTGTCATTGTGATTTTGATTTTGTTCATTTGATTTCTGATTTTATCATTGTGTTTTTGGTTTTGTTCATTTGTTTTCTGATTTGTTTATTTGCTTTCTGAATTGTCATTGTGTTTTTGGAGAGAGCCTCCTTCCAGGTGAGCACCAGTGTTAGACCGCCTTGACTCAATGATGAATAAGCTTCAACTCTTCAAAAGAAAGGCCTCAGCTGCTGAGCAATGTAAACCAGTTTACATCCTGCCAATGCACCAGCCCCAGACTGCAGTTGACCAACAATTCCAAATCTCTCACGTTGAAACCCGGATGAGTTTGTACGTCTTAAGATTGTCCTAGAAAACCTATTGCTCCCTGACAGTAGCGAGCTGTTCAAATTCCAAATTCTAATAGACCACATACATCTGGAAGAGGCCAAGCTAATAGCCAATGCCTACCTGCATTCTACCACACTATTCACCGATACAATGCACGCGCTAAATGACAAGTTTGCACAGCCACATCAATTAGCCCTCAAGAGGATTGCTGCAGTGATGGACTCACCTGACATCCGGAGAGGAGATGTGGCAGCCTCTGACAAGTTTTCCCTCCAGATACAGTCACGAGTGGGAATATTAAAGACTGTGGGTCCAGAAGGAGATGTGGAGCTACAATGTGGATCCCATTTAGCTCACCTACTTAGTAAGTTACTCCCTAAAGAATGAGCGGACTTCCGCAGATGCATGTTCAATCACTCTGGGTGGACCTACACCCTAAACGACTTGGCCACTTGGTTAAAAATGGGTCCTGGTGCCAAGACTTTGATGGCCAGCAATCACCCAGAGGACTAAGAGATAAACCTGAAGCTCAACCAGCCAGACACTCTGTCACCATACTCCATGGGGCAGAGAGCAAACCCAAGTCTTCACAAAGTTCACGTGCCAGAGTCGAGTTAACACCTTATTGTGCCTTCAGCAACAATCGAGACCATCACTTCAGCCAGAGCACTGCCATCACCAAGCTCAACAAAGAACAGCTTACCATTTGGATTAAGACTAACAAGAGGTGTTGGCCCTGTGCCCGCCCCAATAAGATGTTTATTTGTTTTCTGATTTGTAATTTTGTTCTGTTAATTTGTTTTTTAGATTTTGTCATTGTGTTTTTGATTTTGTTCATTTGATTTCTGATTTTATCATTGTGTTTTTGGTTTTGTTCATTTGTTTTCTGATTTATTCATTGTGTTTTTGGTTTTGTTCATATTTGTTTTCTGATTTTGTCAATGGGTTTTCGGTTTTGTTTATTTGTTTTCTGATTTGTAATTTTAGTTTTTAATTTGTTTTCTGATTTTATCATTGTGTTTTTGGTTTTGTTCATTTGTTTTCTGATTTATCATTGTGTTTTTGGTTTTGTTAATTTGTTTTCTGATTTTGTCATTGTGTTTTCTGTTTTGTTAATTTGTTTTCTGATTTTGTCATTGTGTTTTTGGTTTTGTTCATTTGTTTTCTGATTTTGTCATTGTATTTTGAGTTTTGTTCTTTGATTTCTGATTTTGTCATTGTGTTTTTGGTTTTGTTAATTTGTTTTCTGATTTTGTCATTGTGTTTTTGGTTTTGTTCATTTGTTTTCTGATTTTGTCATTGTATTTTGAGTTTTGTTCTTTTGATATCTGATTTATCATTGTGATTTTGATTTTGTTTATTTGATTTCTGATTTTATCATTGTGTTTTTGGTTTTGTTCATTTGTTTTCTGATTTGTTCATTGTGTTTTTGGTTTTGTTCATATGTTTTCTGATTTTGTCAATGGGTTTTCTTTTGTTTATTTGTTTTCTGATTTGTAATTTTAGTTCTGTTAATTTGTTTTCTGATTTTATCATTGTGTTTTTGGTTTTGTTCATTTGTTTTCTGATTTGTTCATTGTGTTTTTGGTTTTGTTAATTTGTTTTCTGATTTTGTCATTGTGTTTTCTGTTTTGTTAATTTGTTTTCTGATTTTGTCATTGTGTTTTTGATTTTGATTTTGTCATATTTTGTTGTTCTGATTTTGATTTTGTTTGTTCATTGAGTTTTTGAGTTTGTTCATTGTGTTTTCAGCATTGTGATTTTGTCATTGTATTTTGAGTTTTGTTCTTTGATATCTGATTTATCATTGTGATTTTGATTTTGTTTATTTGATTTCTGATTTTATCATTTTGTTTTTGGTTTTGTTCATTTGTTTTCTGATTTGTTTATTTGTTTTCTGATTTGTTTTTTTAGTTTTGTTAATTTGTTTTCTGATTTTGTCATTGTATTTTTGGTTTTGTTCTTTTGATTTCTGATTTTATAATTGTATTTTTGGTTTGCTCATTTGATTTCTGATTTTATCAATGTTTTTGGTTTTGTTCATTTGTTTTCTGATTTTGTCATTGTGATTTTGATTTTGTTCATTTGATTTCTGATTTTATCATTGTGTTTTTGGTTTTGTTCATTTGTTTTCTGATTTGTTTATTGTGTTTTTGGTTTTGTTAATTTGTTTTCTGATTTTGTCATTGGGTTTTCGGTTTTGTTCATTTGTTTTCTGATTTGTTTATTTGTTTTCTGATTTGTTATTTTAGTTTTGTTAATTTGTTTTCTGATTTTGTCATTGTATTTTTGGTTTTGTTCTTTTGATTTCTGATTTTTATCAATGTTTTTTGTTTTGTTCATTTGATTTCTGATTTTATCATTGTTTTTGGTTTTGTTCATTTGTTTTCTGATTTTGTCATTGTGATTTTGATTTTGTTCATTTGATTTCTGATTTTATCATTGTGTTTTTGGTTTTGTTCATTTGTTTTCTGATTTGTTTATTTGCTTTCTGAAATGTCATTGTGTTTTTGGAGAGATTCTCCTTCCAGGTGAGCACCAGTGTTAGACCGCCTTGACTGAATGATGAATAAGCTTCAACTCTTCAAAAGAAAGGCCTCAGCTGCTGAGCAATGTAAACCAGTTTACATCCTGCCAATGCACCAGCCCCAGACTGCAGTTGACCAACAATTCCAAACCTCTCACATTGAAACCCGGATGAGTTTGTACGCCTTAAGATTGTCCTAGAAAACCTATTGCTCCCTGACAGTAGCGAGCTGTTCAAATTCCAAATTCTAATAGACCACATACATCTGGAAGAGGCCAAGCTAATAGCCAATGCATACCTGCATTCTACCACACTATTCACCGATACAATGCACGCGCTAAATGACAAGTTTGCACAGCTACATCAATTAGCCCTCAAGAGGATTGCTGCAGTGATGGACTCACCTGACATCCGGAGAGGAGATGTAGCAGCCTCTGACAAGTTTTCCCTCCAGATACAGTCACGAGTGGGAATATTAAAGACTGTGGGTCCAGAAGGAGATGTGGAGCTACAATGTGGATCCCATTTAGCTCGCCTACTTAGTAAGTTACTCCCTAAAGAATGAGCGGACTTCCGCAGATGCATGTTCAATCACTCTGGGTGGACCTACACCCTAAACGACTTGGCCACTTGGTTAAAAAATGGGTCCTGGTGCCAAGACTTTGATGGCCAGCAATCACCCAGAGGACTAAGAGATAAACCTGAAGCTCAACCAGCCAGACACTCTGTCACCATACTCCATGGGGCAGAGAGCAAACCCAAGTCTTCACAAAGTTCACGTGCCAGAGTCGAGTTAACACCTTATTGTGCCTTCAGCAACAATCGAGACCATCACTTCAGCCAGAGCACTGCCATCACCAAGCTCAACAAAGAACGTCTCGGGTTATGCATATAACCCTTGTTCCCTGAGAAGGGAACGAGACACTGCGTCGTGAAACGACACTTTGGGAACGCCTCAGCGTGATTTGCCCTGAAGCATGAATGAAACTTAGACCAATCTTGATTGGTACCACGCCACACGTAGTGAGTGAGTGCCTACCCGGAAGTATAAAGGACGCCGATCACGCACACGCCAGCCCTTCGCGATGAAGCAAATCGCCCTCAGGCGGGTAGGCGTGAGCGACGCAGTGTCTCGCTCCTTCTCAGGGAACAAGGGTATATGCATAACCCGAGACGCTCCTTCGAGGAACTCAACACCGCGCCGTGAAACGACACTTTGGGGAACGAATACCCACTATTTTGCCACATTGACGTGCCTGCCCTAGTGTGAAACTGGATGCTCAGGCACACTTAGGACGAGCAACCTAGCTCCAGGCATCGCAGGGAGATATACACCGTAGAGCCTAATGAAAGTGTGTGGGGCAGCCAGCCTGCTGCCCCACGGATCCCCTGAAGCAGGACCCCCATTCACAGTCGTTCTGACTTCCTCCACTGCGAACTTACTTCCTCTTCAGCCGACACATCTTATGATGTGGGGGATGAAATGCCTGCAGTACCGTAGGCCGTGCCACTTTAGCTGGCACCTTAGGCACATAGCCTGGCCTCGGACGTAAAATGGCCTTAACCCCACCGGGGGCAAACCCCAGGCAAGTTGGTGTCATAGCCAGTGCCTGGAGGTTCCTAACCCCTTAATTGAGGTGATAGCCATGAGCAGCGCCACCTTGAGCGACAGAACTCAATCTGTCGCCAACTCGAGTGGTTCGAAGGAGGCCTCAGCCAATCCTTCAAGCCCCACCACAGATCCCAAGTTGGAACCCCAGGGCTGCAGAGGAGATCCTCCGGGTGCCACGGAGGAATCGCCTCCAGACCAATGGGCGCCCCAGAAGCCCTCACCTATCCAGAAGGAGATGTGGAACGCCAAAATGACATCCACGCACCCGCAAGAGTGGACGGGTAAGCCCCGCAGTGAAGCGCTCTTGGAGGAACTCCAGGACCGGCCACTGGGCAGTCAGCTGGGTCCACCTCACGCCCCTGCACCAAGTGGAAAAGACATTCCACTTTAAGCCGCAAGACCTTTCGTGGACAGAGCCCTGGAACTGATAAACCTACTCACCAGCCGCTAGGCTCCACCTCTAGGTACTGATCCCCTCAGGGACCAGACCCAGAGTTCCCACAGCCCGGCCGGGATGCAGTCTTGTGCCCCTGCCTTCGGGACAGCAGGTCCCTACTCAAAGGGATCTGCCATGGAAGACCTGCAACAGCAGCTTACCATTTGGATTAAGACTAACAAGAGGTGTTGGCCCTGGGCCGCCAGTACGGGCTACTAGAAGTAAACTGATCCCTTCCTGCCGGACCTGAGCTCCCGGGAGCAGTTGCCACCGGGGAAAAGCATACAGACGCAGCCTCGGCCATGTCCTCATTCCTGGGCCTCAGCCCCTGCCTCGACAGGGTGTCTGCTCCTGATTCTGGTCCCCGGGATTTACATCGCCTGATAGACGATACCTTCCTGGGACCACAGGAGGATCTGATGCGCCAATCTGCAAAGAGGGCGAGACCTCAGACTTGACGGTTCAGGTATGCTACCACCGACACATTGTCGGAGCGCACCAGAACGTGATAACCCCTGAGATCCGCCAGGAAGCTCCTCAGAGCCCTGAACACAGCCAACATCTCCAGGCAATTTATATGTCTGGAGCGATGATGGTCCTGCCACAGACCCTGGGCAAAAGCGGCTATGACCGCGCCCCAGCCAGTGAGGGAGACATCTGTCAAAACGGATTTGACATGTTGCTCCCAGTACTGGTCCTTGGGAGAGAGACCAGGGTTTCTCCATATTAACAGGGAACGACAGCACCTGCGCCAGAACCCTGATATCTCGAATGGATTCCCCCTCAGGAAAACCTCCGGATGCCCTGGAGTCTCAGTGGAGCCAGACCGCATCCACTTTCGGAAGGCAGGGCCACAGAGCTCATGATGATTGAGAAAATGCCTCAGCAGTCCCAATCTCATTTGGCGAAATGTGGCCTGCCCCATGACCCACACAACTCGTTTAAGTCATGGAACAGGCCACACAACCCGTGTGTAGGCTCTGATGCTCAGGCCGTGCTCTGCCTAGGCCGAATGGAAGCACTGATATTGGAACACTTCGCCCCAAAAAGCGAACCTCAGGAACTTCCTGTGAGAAGGATTTATGGAAGCATGCGCCCTTCAGATCCATCGTGACAAACCAGTCCTCGGACCGAATTTAATTCACGGTAATAGGTATTATTAGTTACTTTCATCTCGAACCTGAGCCTCTCAGAGACCAGTTCAAATACCTTAGATCTAAAATTGGACGCAGACCTCCTTCCCCTTTTGGAACTATAGCGCTGTAGAAACCCGACTCCATTTCTGGCGGAGGAAAACCGACCTATGGCCTGCTGAGCAATGTCCCCAGTTTACATCCTCTGTTCCACAACCCAGAGCCTGCAGTTGACCAGAATTCCAAATCTCCGCGCCACGGACTCAGCCTCTCGAGGCCTATCTCGGTCTGCTTCAAGACCGTTGTCGCCCCTGAAACCGATGCACGGCAGGGATAAGTCTCACACGATCCTCGATGCGATACAACGTTGCTGCCCGCCCAAAACCCCGGGTGGGCTGTGAGGCAGCTCGTGATGCTGGAAAACCGCTAGGCCCGGCCATAGACGGGCGGACTTACTACACCGTGTCCAAGGGGCTCTGCAGAGAAAACGGCCTCAGCCGCCTCTCCAGGAGGGGATTCTCTCAGCCACATCCACAGATGTGTCTCCTCCGAGTCTTTAACAGGTCGGCCTGGCGTGCCCGCAATACACTGCCGTAGTATGCAGCCCTGCTGCCCCCACCATGGTCGATGTAACTCTACACGGCCTGGTGGGCAGCGCCGAGGCTTTAATGAATGCGCCGCATTGCTGAGGGCGCCCACATCCTCAGATGCAGACCTCTCAAGCCTCGGACCCTCTCTCTGTGCAGGAGCAGCCACCTAGTGGGCTCCCGCCCTGGAAGGAATGACCACAGAGCTACCCCATGATGATTGAGAAAATGCCTCCGCAGTCCCAATCTCATTGAAATGTGGCCTGCCCCATGACCCACACAAGGCGCAGGTCATGGAACAGGCCACACAACCCGTGTGTAAGCTCTAATGCTCAGTTCGTGCTCTGCGCTGCAGGAAAAGCCACTTTTATTTACTGTAGCTCCCTGCCCTTTGACGGCCAGATAATGTTAAACCTGGCCCTCTTTACTCGCACGAGTCACAACGCAACGGGCTCTCATAAGCGGCACGTGAGGTGACGAATGCCGCCTCGGGCGGCTGATATAACGAGGGCCGGGTACACACACTCTGTAAATGCTGAGCAAGTCCATATCCTCAGACGTAAACCGCTCAAGCATCGCCTCCCTTCGACAAGAGAGAAGGCCGCTGGCTCCTGCATGGGGAGAAATGCGGGAAGAGTGTGGTTTATTCCAGGACTTACACAACTCGTTGTGCAAGTCCGGAAAAGATGGCAAACCCCGCTGTTTGGGCCGAACTCTGTGCTGCAGGAAGCGCTCATCCAGTTTATTTCTATTTACTGTCGCTTCCTGCCGTTCTGGTGGCCAGCTAATATCTAATCTGGCCACCGCACGAGTCACAACCTCTATGAGCTCCTCATACGCGGGCACACTAGGTGACCAGTGAGCCTCCATGTCACCCGCCTCAACGCTGAGCACGTCCCCATCCTCAGATGCGGGCAGCTCCAGCATCAGACCCTCTCCCCGTGCCGGAGAAGCCGCCTCGCGGGCTCCTGCACAGGTGGGAATGGCATCATAGCTGTCTGACGATGATTGGGAAACAGCCTCAGCTGGCCCAATCGCATCAAACAGCTCCAGCTGCGATCCCCACGATCTCAGCCCCTCGAGAGCTGGCCACTTATTTTTATTTATTTATTTATTTTTTCAAGCAGATCAGACACCACGAGTGCGTGTCCCTACCCGTAATGTAACGAGGGCAGGGGCACGCACACCTCTTTCAATGCTGAGCAACGCCCACGCCCTCAGACGTGACAGCTCAAGCATCAGACCGCCTCCCCTGCCGGAGAAGCGCCTCGCGGCTCCTGCACAGGGAGGAATGAATCCGAGCTGTCTGATGAAGGACGGAGAACAGCCTCAGCTGTGCCAATCGCATCAAACAGTCCCAGCTGCGATCCCCACAATCTCAGCCCCCGCGCTCCGGCGGCAACGGGACCTGAACCACGGGGAACGCGAGCCTGGCCGGCCCGGTCAAACACGGCCAGGCGGGAGCGCAGCACCCTGCCCCTCAGTGCACACAGCCAGCTCCCTCGAGAGCTGACCAAGCGTGCTGTGCGCCCAAGCAGATCAGACACCACGAGTGCGTGTCCCTACCCGTAATGTAACGAGGGCAGGGGTACAGACACTTCTTAAACTGTTCTGCCATACTTTTCATTCAAAAGTTTCTCAACAAGTCTCTCGTTCACACCCAGGGCATTTGCTGAAGAGCGAAAAGCTGGCATGTGCGTGATGCGGCGTCCCTTTATACTTCCGGGTAGGCCGGCACTCACTACGCTGTGACGTGGTACCAATCAAGATTGGTCTAAGTTTCATTCATGCTTCAGGGCCGTCACGCTGAGGGCGTTCCCCAAAGTGTCGTTTCACGACGCAGTGTTGAGTTCCCTCGAAAGGGAACAGCTTACCATTTGGATTAAGACTAACAAGAGGTGTTGGCCCTGTGCCCGCCCCAATAAGATGTTGTTGTGTTTTCGGTTTTGTTTATTTGTTTTCTGATTTGTAATTTTAGTTCTGTTAATTTGTTTTCTGATTTTGTCATTGTGTTTTTGGTTTTGTTCATTTGTTTTCTGATTTGTTTATTGTGTTTTTGGTTTTGTTAATTTGTTTTCTGATTTTGTCATTGGGTTTTCGGTTTTGTTTATTTGTTTTCTGATTTGTTATTTTAGTTTTGTTAATTTGTTTTCTGATTTTGTCATTGTATTTTTGATTTTGTTAATTTGATTTCTGATTTTATCATTGTTTTTGGTTTTGTTCATTTGTTTTCTGATTTTATCATTGTTTTTTGTTTTGTTCATTTGATTTCTGATTTTATCATTGTTTTTGGTTTTGTTCATTTGTTTTCTTATTTTGTCATTGTGTTTTTGGTTTTGTTCATTTGTTTTCTGATTTGTTTATTTGCTTTCTGAATTGTCGTGTTTTTGGAGAGAGCCTCCTTCCAGGTGAGCACCAGTGTTAGACCGCCTTGACTCAATGATGAATAAGCTTCAACTCTTCAAAAGAAAGGCCTCAACTGCTGAGCAATGTAAACCAGTTTACATCCTGCCAATGCACCAGCCCCAGACTGCAGTTGACCAACAATTCCAAACCTCTCACATTGAAACCCGGATGAGTTTGTACGCCTTAAGATTGTCCTAGAAAACCTATTGCTCCCTGACAGTAGCGAGCTGTTCAAATTCCAAATTCTAATAGACCACATACATCTGGAAGAGGCCAAGCTAATAGCCAATGCCTACCTGCATTCTACCACACTATTCAATGCACGATACAATGCACACGCTAAATGACAAGTTTGCACAGCCACATCAATTAGCCCTCAAGAGGATTGCTGCAGTGATGGACTCACCTGACATCCGGAGAGGAGATGTGGCAGCCTCTGACAAGTTTTCCCTCCAGATCCAGTCATGAGTGGGAATATTAGAGACTGTGGGTCCAGAAGGAGATGTGGAGCTACAATGTGGATCCCATTTAGCTCGCCTACTTAGTAAGTTACTCCCTAAAGAATGAGCGGACTTCCGCAGATGCATGTTCAATCACTCTGGGTGGACCTACACCCTAAACGACTTGGCCACTTGGTTAAAAAATGGGTCCTGGTGCCAAGACTTTGATGGCCAGCAATCACCCAGAGGACTAAGAGATAAACCTGAAGCTCAACCAGCCAGACACTCTGTCACCATACTCCATGGGGCAGAGAGCAAACCCAAGTCTTCACAAAGTTCACGTGCCAGAGTCGAGTTAACACCTTATTGTGCCTTCAGCAACAATCGAGACCATCACTTCAGCCAGAGCACTGCCATCACCAAGCTCAACAAAGAACAGCTTACTATTTGGATTAAGACTAACAAGAGGTGTTGGCTCTGTGCCCGCCCCAATAAGATGTTTATTTGTTTTCTGATTTGTAATTTTTGTTCTGTTAATTTGTTTTTTAGATTTTGTCATTGTGTTTTTGATTTTTTCATTTGATTTCTGATTTTATCATTGTGTTTTTGGTTTTGTTCATTTGTTTTCTGATTTGTTCATTGTGTTTTTGGTTTTGTTCATATGTTTTCTGATTTTGTCAATGGGTTTTCGGTTTTGTTTATTTGTTTTCTGATTTGTAATTTTAGTTCTGTTAATTTGTTTTCTGATTTTATCATTGTGTTTTTGGTTTTGTTCATTTGTTTTCTGATTTGTTCTTTGTGTTTTTGGTTTTGTTAATTTGTTTTCTGATTTTGTCATTGTGTTTTCTGTTTTGTTAATTTGTTTTCTGATTTTGTCATTGTGTTTTTGGTTTTGTTCATTTGTTTTTTGATTTTGTCATTGTATTTTGAGTTTTGTTCTTTTGATTTCTGATTTTGTCATTGTGTTTTCTGTTTTGTTAATTTGTTTTCTGATTTTGTCATTGTGTTTTTGGTTTTGTTCATTTGTTTTCTGATTTTGTCATTGTATTTTGAGTTTTGTTCTTTTGATATCTGATTCATCATTGTTTTTTGTTTTGTTTATTTGATTTCTGATTTTATCATTGTTTTTGGTTTTGTTCATTTGTTTTCTAATTTTGTCATTGTGATTTTGTTTATTTGATTTCTGATTTTATCATTGTGTTTTTGGTTTTGTTCATTTGTTTTCTGATTTGTTTATTTGTTTTCTGATTTGTTATTTTAGTTTTGTTAATTTGTTTTTTTTGATTTTGTAATTGTATTTTTGGTTTTGTTCTTTTGATTTCTGATTTTATCATTGTATTTTTGGTTTGTTCATTTGATTTCTGATTTTATCAATGTTTTTGGTTTTGTTCATTTGTTTTCTGATTTTGTCATTGTGATTTTGATTTTGTTCATTTGATTTCTGATTTTATCATTGTGTTTTTGGTTTTGTTCATTTGTTTTCTTATTTTGTCATTGTGTTTTTGGTTTTGTTCATTTGTTTTCTGATTTGTTTATTTGTTTTCTGATTTGTTATTTTAGTTTTGTTAATTTGTTTTCTGATTTTGTCATTGTATTTTTGGTTTTGTTCTTTTGATTTCTGATTTTATCATTGTATTTTTGGTTTGTCCATTTGATTTCTGATTTTATCAATGTTTTTGGTTTTGTTCATTTGTTTTCTGATTTTGTCATTGTGATTTTGATTTTGTTCATTTGATTTCTGATTTTATCATTGTGTTTTTGGTTTTGTTCATTTGTTTTCTTATTTTGTCATTGTGTTTTTGGTTTTGTTCATTTGTTTTCTGATTTGTTTATTTGTTTTCTGATTTGTTATTTTAGTTTTGTTAATTTGTTTTCTGATTTTGTCATTGTATTTTTGGTTTTGTTCTTTTGATTTCTGATTTTATCATTGTATTTTTGGTTTGTTCATTTGATTTCTGATTTTATCAATGTTTTTGGTTCTGTTCATTTGTTTTCTGATTTTGTCATTGTGATTTTGATTTTGTTCATTTGATTTCTGATTTTATCATTGTGTTTTTGGTTTTGATCATTTGTTTTCTGATTTGTTTATTTGCTTTCTGAATTGTCGTTGTGTTTTTGGAGAGAGCCTCCTTCCAGGTGAGCACCAGTGTTAGACCGCCTTGACTCAATGATGAATAAGCTTCAACTCTTCAAAAGAAAGGCCTCAGCTGCTGAGCAATGTAAACCAGTTTACATCCTGCCAATGCACCAGCCCCAGACTGCAGTTGACCAACAATTCCAAACCTCTCACATTGAAACCCGGATGAGTTTGTACGCCTTAAGATTGTCCTAGAAAACCTATTGCTCCCTGACAGTAGCGAGCTGTTCAAATTCCAAATTCTAATAGACCACATACATCTGGAAGAGGCCAAGCTAATAGCCAATGCCTACCTGCATTCTACCACACTATTCACCAATACAATGCACGCTAAATGACAAGTTTGCACAGCTACATCAATTAGCCCTCAAGAGGATTGCTGCAGTGATGGACTCACCTGACATCCGGAGAGGAGATGTGGCAGCCTCTGACAAGTTTTCCCTCCAGATACAGTCACGAGTGGGAATATTAAAGACTGTGGGTCCAGAAGGAGATGTGGAGCTACAATGTGGATCCCATTTAGCTCGCCTACTTAGTAAGTTACTCCCTAAAGAATGAGCGGACTTCCGCAGATGCATGTTCAATCACTCTGGGTGGACCTACACCCTAAACGACTTGGCCACTTGGTTAAAAAATGGGTCCTGGTGCCAAGACTTTGATGGCCAGCAATCACCCAGAGGACTAAGAGATAAACCTGTTCAATCACTCTGGGTGGACCTACACCCTAAACGACTTGGCCACTTGGTTAAAAAATGGGTCCTGGTGCCAAGACTTTGATGGCCAGCAATCACCCAGAGGACTAAGAGATAAACCTGAAGCTCAACCAGCCAGACACTCTGTCACCATACTCCATGGGGCAGAGAGCAAACCCAAGTCTTCACAAAGTTCACGTGCCAGAGTCGAGTTAACACCTTATTGTGCCTTCAGCAACAATCGAGACCATCACTTCAGCCAGAGCACTGCCATCACCAAGCTCAACAAAGAATAGCTTACCATTTGGATTAAGACTAACAAGAGGTGTTGGCCCTGTGCCCGCCCCAATAAGATGTTGTTGTGTTTTCGGTTTTGTTTATTTGTTTTCTGATTTGTAATTTTAGTTCTGTTAATTTGTTTTCTGATTTTATCATTGTGTTTTTGGTTTTGTTCATTTGTTTTCTGATTTGTTTATTGTGTTTTTGGTTTTGTTAATTTGTTTTCTGATTTTGTCATTGGGTTTTCTGATTTGTTTATTTGTTTTCTGATTTGTTCTTTTAGTTTTGTTAATTTGTTTTCTGATTTTGTCATTGTATTTTTGGTTTTGTTCTTTTGATTTCTGATTTTATCATTGTATTTTTGGTTTGTTCATTTGATTTCTGATTTTATCAATGTTTTTGGTTTTGTTCATTTGTTTTCTGATTTTGTCATTGTGATTTTGATTTTGTTCATTTGATTTCTGATTTTATCATTGTGTTTTTGGTTTTGTTCATTTGTTTTCTTATTTTGTCATTGTGTTTTTGGTTTTGTTCATTTGTTTTCTGATTTGTTTATTTGCTTTCTGAATTGTCGTTGTGTTTTTGGAGAGAGCCTCCTTCCAGGTGAGCACCAGTGTTAGACCGCCTTGACTCAATGATGAATAAGCTTCAACTCTTCAAAAGAAAGGCCTCAGCTGCTGAGCAATGTAAACCAGTTTACATCCTGCCAATGCACCAGCCCCAGACTGCAGTTGACCAACAATTCCAAATCTCACGTTGAAACCCGGATGAGTTTGTACACCTTAAGATTGTCCTAGAAAACCTATTGCTCCCTGACAGTAGCGAGCTGTTCAAATTCCAAATTCTAATAGACCACATACATCTGGAAGAGGCCAAGCTAATAGCCAATGCCTACCTGCATTCTACCACACTATTCACCGATACAATGCACGCGCTAAATGACAAGTTTGCACAGCCACATCAATTAGCCCTCAAGAGGATTGCTGCAGTGATGGACTCACCTGACATCCGGAGAGGAGATGTGGCAGCCTCTGACAAGTTTTCCCTCCAGATACAGTCACGAGTGGGAATATTAAAGACTGTGGGTCCAAAAGGAGATGTGGAGCTACAATGTGAATCCCATTTAGCTCGCCTACTTAGTAAGTTACTCCCTAAAGAATGAGCGGACTTCCGCAGATGCATGTTCAATCACTCTGGGTGGACCTACACCCTAAACGACTTGGCCACTTGGTTAAAAAATGGGTTCTGGTGCCAAGACTTTGATGGCCAGCAATCACCCAGAGGACTAAGAGATAAACCTGAAGCTCAACCAGCCAGACACTCTGTCACCATACTCCATGGGGCAGAGAGCAAACCCAAGTCTTCACAAAGTTCACGTGCCAGAGTCGAGTTAACACCTTATTGTGCCTTCAGCAACAATCGAGACCATCACTTCAGCCAGAGCACTGCCATCACCAAGCTCAACAAAGAACAGCTTACTATTTGGATTAAGACTAACAAGAGGTGTTGGCTCTGTGCCCGCCCCAATAAGATGTTTATTTGTTTTCTGATTTGTAATTTTTGTTCTGTTAATTTGTTTTTTAGATTTTGTCATTGTGTTTTTGATTTTGTTCATTTGATTTCTGATTTTATCATTGTGTTTTTGGTTTTGTTCATTTGTTTTCTGATTTGTTCATTGTGTTTTTGGTTTTGTTCATATGTTTTCTGATTTTGTCAATGGGTTTTCGGTTTTGTTTATTTGTTTTCTGAATTGTAATTTTTGTTCTGTTAATTTTCTGATTTGTTCATTGTGTTTTTGGTTTTGTTAATTTGTTTTCTGATTTTGTCATTGTGTTTTCTGTTTTGTTAATTTGTTTTCTGATTTTGTCATTGTGTTTTTGATTTTGTTCATTTGTTTTCTGATTTTGTCATTGTATTTTGAGTTTTGTTCTTTTGATTTCTGATTTTGTCATTGTGTTTCCTGTTTTGTTAATTTGTTTTCTGATTTTGTCATTGTGTTTTTGGTTTTGTTCATTTGTTTTCTGATTTTGTCATTGTATTTTGAGTTTTGTTCTTTTGATATCTGATTTATCATTGTTTTTTGTTTTGTTTATTTGATTTCTGATTTTATCATTGTTTTTGGTTTTGTTCATTTGTTTTCTAATTTTGTCATTGTGATTTTGATTTTGTTTATTTGATTTCTGATTTTATCATTGTGTTTTTGGTTTTGTTCATTTGTTTTCTGATTTGTTTATTTGTTTTCTGATTTGTTATTTTAGTTTTGTTAATTTGTTTTCTGATTTTGTCATTGTATTTTTGGTTTTGTTCTTTTGATTTCTGATTTTATCATTGTATTTTTGGTTTGTTCATTTGATTTCTGAATTTATCAATATTTTTGGTTTTGTTCATTTGTTTTCTTATTTTGTCATTGTGTTTTTGGTTTTGTTCATTTGTTTTCTGATTTGTTTATTTGTTTTCTGATTTGTTATTTTAGTTTTGTTAATTTGTTTTCTGATTTTGTCGTTGTATTTTTGGTTTTGTTCTTTTGATTTCTGATTTTATCACTGTATTTTTGGTTTGTTCATTTGATTTCTGATTTTATCAATATTTTTGGTTTTGTTCATTTGTTTTCTGATTTGTTCATTGTGTTTTTGGTTTTGTTCATTTGTTTTCTGATTTTGTCATTGTATTTTGAGTTTTGTTCTTTTGATTTCTGATTGTGTCATTGTGTTTTCTGTTTTGTTAATTTGTTTTCTGATTTTGTCATTGTGTTTTTGGTTTTGTTCATTTGTTTTCTGATTTTGTCATTGTATTTTGAGTTTTGTTCTTTTGATATCTGATTTATCATTGTTTTTTGTTTTGTTTATTTGATTTCTGATTTTATCATTGTTTTTGGTTTTGTTCATTTGTTTTCTAATTTTGTCATTGTGATTTTGATTTTGTTTATTTGATTTCTGATTTTATCATTGTGTTTTTGGTTTTGTTCATTTGTTTTCTGATTTGTTTATTTGTTTTCTGATTTGTTAATTTGTTTTCTGATTTTGTCATTGTATTTTTGGTTTTGTTCTTTTGATTTCTGATTTTATCATTGTATTTTTGGTTTGCTCATTTGATTTCTGATTTTATCAATGTTTTTGGTTTTGTTCATTTGTTTTCTGATTTTGTCATTGTGATTTTGATTTTGTTCATTTGATTTCTGATTTTATCATTGTGTTTTTGGTTTTGTTCATTTGTTTTCTGATTTGTTTATTTGTTTTCTGATTTGTTATTTTAGTTTTGTTAATTTGTTTTCTGATTTTGTCATTGTATTTTTGGTTTTGTTCTTTTGATTTCTGATTTTATCATTGTTTTTTGTTTTGTTCATTTGATTTCTGATTTTATCATTGTTTTTGGTTTTGTTCATTTGTTTTCTGATTTTGTCATTGTGATTTTGATTTTGTTCATTTGATTTCTGATTTTATCATTGTGTTTTTGGTTTTGTTCATTTGTTTTCTGATTTGTTTATTTGCTTTCTGAAATGTCATTGTGTTTTTGGAGAGGGCCTCCTTCCAGGTGAGCACCAGTGTTAGACCGCCTTGACTGAATGATGAATAAGCTTCAACTCTTCAAAAGAAAGGCCTCAGCTGCTGAGCAATGTAAACCAGTTTACATCCTGCCAATGCACCAGCCCCAGACTGCAGTTGACCAACAATTCCAAACCTCTCACATTGAAACCCGGATGAGTTTGTACGCCTTAAGATTGTCCTAGAAAACCTATTGCTCCCTGACAGTAGCGAGCTGTTCAAATTCCAAATTCTAATAGACCACATACATCTGGAAGAGGCCAAGCTAATAGCCAATGCCTACCTGCATTCTACCACACTATTCACCGATACAATGCACGCGCTAAATGACAAGTTTGCACAGCCACATCAATTAGCCCTCAAGAGGATTGCTGCAGTGATGGACTCACCTGACATCCGGAGAGGAGATGTGGCAGCCTCTGACAAGTTTTCCCTCCAGATACAGTCACAAGTGGGAATATTAAAGACTGTGGGTCCAGAAGGAGATGTGGAGCTACAATGTGGATCCCATTTAGCTCGCCTACTTAGTAAGTTACTCCTAAAGAATGAGCGGACTTCCGCAGATGCATGTTCAATCACTCTGGGTGGACCTACACCCTAAACGACTTGGCCACTTGGTTAAAAAATGGGTCCTGGTGCCAAGACTTTGATGGCCAGCAATCATCCAGAGGACTAAGAGATAAACCTGAAGCTCAACCAGCCAGACACTCTGTCACCATACTCCATGGGGCAGAGAGCAAACCCAAGTCTTCACAAAGTTCACGTGCCAGAGTCGAGTTAACACCTTATTGTGCCTTCAGCAACAATCGAGACCATCACTTCAGCCAGAGCACTGCCATCACCAAGCTCAACAAAGAACAGCTTACTATTTGGATTAAGACTAACAAGAGGTGTTGGCTCTGTGCCCGCCCCAATAAGATGTTTATTTGTTTTCTGATTTGTAATTTTTGTTCTGTTAATTTGTTTTTTAGATTTTGTCATTGTGTTTTTGATTTTGTTCATTTGATTTCTGATTTTATCATTGTGTTTTTGGTTTTGTTCATTTGTTTTCTGATTTGTTCATTGTGTTTTTGGTTTTGTTCATATGTTTTCTGATTTTGTTAATGGGTTTTCGGTTTTGTTTATTTGTTTTCTGATTTGTAATTTTAGTTCTGTTAATTTGTTTTCTGATTTTATCATTGTGTTTTTGGTTTTGTTCATTTGTTTTCTGATTTGTTCTTTGTGTTTTTGGTTTTGTTAATTTGTTTTCTGATTTTGTCATTGTGTTTTCTGTTTTGTTAAATTGTTTTCTGATTTTGTCATTGTGTTTTTGGTTTTGTTCATTTGTTTTCTGATTTTGTCATTGTATTTTGAGTTTTGTTCTTTTGATTTCTGATTTTGTCATTGTGTTTTTGGTTTTGTTCATTTGTTTTCTGATTTTGTCATTGTATTTTGAGTTTTGTTCTTTGATATCTGATTTATCATTGTTTTTGTTTTGTTTATTTGATTTCTGATTTTATCATTGTTTTTGGTTTTGTTCATTTGTTTTCTAATTTTGTCATTGTGATTTTGTTTATTTGATTTCTGATTTTATCATTGTGTTTTTGGTTTTGTTCATTTGTTTTCTGATTTGTTTATTTGTTTTCTGATTTGTTATTTTAGTTTTGTTAATTTGTTTTTTTTGATTTTGTAATTGTATTTTTGGTTTTGTTCTTTTGATTTCTGATTTTATCATTGTATTTTTGGTTTGTTCATTTGATTTCTGATTTTATCAATGTTTTTGGTTTTGTTCATTTGTTTTCTGATTTTGTCATTGTGATTTTGATTTTGTTCATTTGATTTCTGATTTTATCATTGTGTTTTTGGTTTTGTTCATTTGTTTTCTTATTTTGTCATTGTGTTTTTGGTTTTGTTCATTTGTTTTCTGATTTGTTTATTTGCTTTCTGAAATGTCATTGTGTTTTTGGAGAGAGCCTCCTTCCAGGTGAGCACCAGTGTTAGACCGCCTTGACTAAATGATGAATAAGCTTCAACTCTTTAAAAGAAAGGCCTCAGCTGCTGAGCAATGTAAACCAGTTTACATCCTGCCAATGCACCAGCCCCAGACTGCAGTTGACCAACAATTCCAAACCTCTCACATTGAAACCCGGATGAGTTTGTACGCCTTAAGATTGTCCTAGAAAACCTATTGCTCCCTGACAGTAGCGAGCTGTTCAAATTCCAAATTCTAATAGACCACATACATCTGGAAGAGGCCAAGCTAATAGCCAATGCCTACCTGCATTCTACCACACTATTCACCGATACAATGCACGCGCTAAATGACAAGTTTGCACAGCTACATCAATTAGCCCTCAAGAGGATTGCTGCAGTGATGGACTCACCTGACATCCGGAGAGGACATGTGGCAGCCTCTGACAAGTTTTCCCTCCAGATACAGTCACGAGTGGGAATATTAAAGACTGTGGGTCCAGAAGGAGATGTGGAGCTACAATATGGATCCCATTTAGCTCGCCTACTTAGTAAGTTACTCCCTAAAGAATGAGCGGACTTCCGCAGATGCATGTTCAATCACTCTGGGTGGACCTACACCCTAAACGACTTGGCCACTTGGTTAAAAATGGGTCCTGGTGCCAAGACTTTGATGGCCAGCAATCACCCAGAGGACTAAGAGATAAACCTGAAGCTCAACCAGCCAGACACTCTGTCACCATACTCCATGGGGCAGAGAGCAAACCCAAGTCTTCACAAAGTTCACGTACCAGAGTCGAGTTAACACCTTATTGTGCCTTCAGCAACAATCGAGACCATCACTTCAGCCAGAGCACTGCCATCACCAAGCTCAACAAAGAACAGCTTACCATTTGGATTAAGACTAACAAGAGGTGTTGGCCCTGTGCCCGCCCCAATAAGATGTTGTTGTGTTTTCGGTTTTGTTTATTTGTTTTCTGATTTGTAATTTTAGTTCTGTTAATTTGTTTTCTGATTTTGTCATTGTGTTTTTGGTTTTGTTTATTTGTTTTCTGATTTGTTTATTGTGTTTTTTGGTTTTGTTAATTTGTTTTCTGATTTTATCATTGTTTTTGGTTTTGTTCATTTGTTTTCTGATTTGTTATTGTGTTTTGGTTTTGTTCATTTGTTTTCTGATTTTATCATTGTTTTTTGTTTTGTAAACCAGTTTACATCCTGCCAATGCACCAGCCCCAGACTGCAGTTGACCAACAATTCCAAACCTCTCACATTGAAACCCGGATGAGTTTGTACGCCTTAAGATTGTCCTAGAAAACCTATTGCTCCCTGACAGTAGCGAGCTGTTCAAATTCCAAATTCTAATAGACCACATACATCTGGAAGAGGCCAAGCTAATAGCCAATGCCTACCTGCATTCTACCACACTATTCACCGATACAATGCACGCGCTAAATGACAAGTTTGCACAGCTACATCAATTAGCCCTCAAGAGGATTGCTGCAGTGATGGACTCACCTGACATCCGGAGAGGACATGTGGCAGCCTCTGACAAGTTTTCCCTCCCTCCAGAGGGAGCTCACACACACCTGGATCACCCAACCCCCCTCCCCTCCACCAACCATCTCAACAACACAGGTACACAGAGCTCTGAGGAAGATCAAGCAGCAGGACCAGACAACATTCCTGGGCGCCCATCAGAGCCCTCCCAATCCACTGGTTGATGTTTTCACCTCCATCTTCAACCTCTCATCCTCAGCCAGCGCATTGTACCACCATGCTTCAAGACCACGACCATCATCCTGGGAAGAAGAACCCACCCACCTGCCTGAATGACTACAGGCCAGTGGCACTCACTCCAATCATTATGAAGTGTTTGAGAGAGTGGTGCTCCCACATTCAGAGCAGCATACCGACACCATTGCTGCAGTTGATGCCTACCGCCCAACAGATCTACCTCGGATGCCAATGCTAGCCTCACTACTCCGCTCTCACACCTAGAGAACAAGGACTCATACATACGGATACTTTTATAGATTACAGCTCCGCCTTCAACACGGTCATCCCACACAAACTCACCCACAAACTGTCCACACTTGGTTTGCACCCCAGACCCTCTGTGACTGGCTCTCAAATGTTCCTGACTGGCAAGGCTGCCAGTCTGATCCTGATCTGAAAATAGAGGTGGTTGACTTCAGCCAGCACCATCACAAAGACATACCTAGGTACTCCACAGGGCTGTGTACTCACCCCATCCTCTCCAACTTGCAGGATTCCTACGACTGATGTCGCCTCTCACAAGGACAACATCATCCTGAAGTTTGCTTTCCGTCTGTCCATTGGTCTGGTGATGGACGAGCTGAGAGACTCACCTTGATGGCAGCTTACAAAAGGCCTTCCAAACCTGGTGTCTGTGGACCTCTGAAGACAACAACCTCACCCTCAACACGGAACAAGACTCAAAGGAGATGATAGCGGACATGAGGAGGGAGAGGACGGCAGCTCAGCCACTATTCATCCGGGAACTTGAAGTGGAGAGGGTGAGCAACACAATACTTGGGTGTCCACATGAATGAGGACCTCACCTGGACAGCCTCACATCACGCAGCTGCCACAGAGGCTCAACAGCGGCTGTATGAGTGGCTGAGGAAGTTTGGCATGTCGCCCAAGATCTTATTCTGGGAACAGCTGCACCATTGAGAGTGTCCTGACCAGCTGCATCACTGTCCATGGTGGCAGCACTTCTGTCATGGACCGCAAACGCCTGCAGAGAGTGGATGAAGACTGCGCAGAAGATCCCAGGACTCCACTGCCACTCTCCTGCAGAGCATCTACCACATAGAGTCCACAGAAGAGCTGCTTCCATCCTCAAAGACCCTCCCACCCACAACATGGTCTGTTCACGATCTTCTATTTCCCTCAGGTGAGGAGGTACGAAGTGCGAAATGCAGGAACTTCCTCTGAAGAAATCATTCTTTCCTCTGCCATAAGACTCCTAAACAGCAGATTGGAGTCTACAATCACAATCACAACATTACGATCAACAATAATGTTTACCTACTGCACTACCTCACTTTACTTTACACCTGGATCCACTTTAGATTTACACGTCGGACTTTACACCATCACAACGGCTGAATACCTCACCTTACGCCATTTACACTTTCTAATGTATATTTGTATTTTTTGCCAGGATACTTTCCATTATTATTACTTGTATATTTGTCTTATTTTTTTAGTACTTAATTGTGTGAAGCATTTTACTGTGGACGCTGGCAAAGAACAGAATTTCATTGTATAGGGAAACATGCTTTCTGTCTGTACACATGACAATAAACACTTTGAATTGAATTAATTGAATTGAATACAGTCACGAGTGGGAATATTAAAGACTGTGGGTGCAGAAGGAGATGTGGAGCTACAATGGATCCCATTTAGCTCGTCTACTTAGTAAGTTACTCCTAAAGAATTAGCGGACTTCCGCAAGATGCATGTTCAACATCACTCTGGGGATGGACCGCCACCCTAAACGACTTGGCCACTTGGTTTTGGGTCCTGGTGCCAAGACTTTGATGGCCAGCAATCACCCAGAGGACTAAGAGGTAAACTGAAGCTCAACCAGCCAGACACTCTGTCACCATACTCCATGGGGCAGAGAGCAAACCCATTCTTCACAATAGTTCTCTGTAAAACTCCCGGACATGTCTCCTTATTGTGCCTTCAGCAAGTCTTTAGAGACCATCACTTCTTCCAGAGCATATCACCAAGCCCAATCAACAAAGAACAGCTTACCATTCTGGATTAAGACTAACAAGAGGTGTTGGTCCAAACTGTGCATCACCCGAATAAGATGTTGGGTTGTGTTTTCGGTTTTGTTTATTTGTTTTCTGATTTGTAATTTTAGTTCTGTTAATTTGTTTTCTGATTTTGTCATTGTGTTTTTGGTTTTGTTTATTTGTTTTCTGATTTGTTTATTGTGGGTTTTTGGTTCTTGTTAATCTTGTTTTCTGATTTTGATACATTGGGTCTCGGTTTTGTTTATTTGTTTTCTGATTTGTTATTTTAGTTTTGTTAATTTGTTTTCTGATTTTATCATTGTTTTTTGTTTTGTTCATTTGATTTCTGATTTTGTCATTGTTGTTATGGACTGGCAGATAACCCAAACGCAGACACACACGTAAAGTAAACAAAACAGATTTATTTGAACAGAGGACAACTTAGGAATAGCGGGTTCTTCGTGGATAGCGAGGTGCAGCAGGACAAGACCTGATGCTTACTGAACACCGCCGACAAGTCATGGTAGGGACAAGCGAGGCAGATCTGGAGGAACAGGACTGACGGCAGGACTGGAAGGATCTGAGGAGGAACAAAGAACAGGCAATGTAAATGACAAAAAGTATCATGACAACACTTTGTATGCGGCCCAGTCTATGTGAGGATTATGTATTTTCAGCCAGGTAGTAAGTGTTAAACGATCTGGCATCGATGAGCAGTCGAAAATGTAAAAACTAATAGTCTCTGTTGATTATCAACGGATCAGCTGGGCTTGCTCGCCGGCGTCCGCACACCTGTTTCCCCTCTGCGAATCAGCCTTAACGGGGAGCCACCTCCAACGGCAAGTCCGGATACCCAACATTTTAGCCTGATCCACCGTGACCAAAAGGCTCTATGGAGCGCCACCTGGCAGGACATCCAAAGTCTCCGGATCTGCTAAAATAATAGTCCGAATCAGGGAAGGCTTGGGAGATGAGCTCCGGACTTGGCTCAGCAGCTTCCTCCGGCCCATAACCCTCCCAATCCACTAAAAACTGAAGCGGACCCCAGCGAAAATGTCCTAATCCGCCGCCGTGTATGCGGATGACAATCATCCTGGGAGGAGGCGGGGAGCTGACAGGGAGGCATCAGTCAGAACTGGACCTGACCGGCTTGATCCTGGAAACTTGGAAGGTAGGGTGAATCCTAAGAGACCGAGGAAGCTTCAGTCGAACTGCTGCAGGGTTGATGACCTTCTCTACTTCAAACGGGCCGATGAATCGTGGTGCCAATTTGAGCCTCAACCCGCAACGGCAGGTCCCTGGAGGATAGCCAAACCTTCTGTCCCGGAGAGTACCTAGGGGCATCCCAGCGCGTGTAGGCTGGCTTCTGGACCTGTGACTGCAGGCGTTACAAAGAGCTGAGCGGGCCCTTCTAGACCTGATGGCACCGTCTCAAATGTTCCTGAACCGAAGGAACTGCCAGCCATCTTGATCCTGATTCCTCAGAAATAGAGGTGGTTGATAACCATAACAACACTGGAAGGGAGACATACCTCATTCAACCGCGTGTTGTGGGCATATTCTACCCAAGGCAGCTGGGCGCTCCAACTTGCAGGATTGGCAGATGATGTGCACCTCGAATGCCACCTCCATCTGTTGATTTGCCCTCCTCTGTCCATTGGTCTGGGGATGGTAACCAGAGGAGAGACTTTCATCTCCGTGATGAATGCGCATTACACACAGACGCCTTCCAGACCTGCAGAGGCCCAGTGTAATGCCTGGACCTCTGTCTGACAACAATGTCAATCTTTGAAGGATCCCGTGACTGCTGTTCAGAACAGATGACTCACCAGGAGATCAGCGGTCTCGGCAAGGACGGCAGCTCCACTATATGGTGAACGGCGCATATGAGCTGCTTTGGAAAAACGATCGACAATAGTCCAGCACAACCGTATGTCCGTTAGATGGTAGACGGTGGTGACAAAGTCCAAGCCACATGAGACCACGGCCAGCTAGGGATAAGTTGCAGGAAAACAGTCCTGCTGGCCCATGAGAGAATGGAGAGGGTCATGCTGGGAACACACGTGACAGCGAAATGTAGTGTAGTATCTCTGTCCATGGTGGGCCACCAAAACTTGCTGCGTTATGGACAGCCAGGGTGCGACCAATCCCGGATGGCACGTGAGGCGGGTCCCATGGGCCCAGTAAACAACAGATTTATTTGAACAGGATCTGGACAACTTAGGAATTAGCGGGGTGGATCGGGTGCGAGGTGCAGCAGGACGGACCCGATCTTCTATTTCCCAGGTGAGGGTAGCCACGATGCGCGAGGTGGGGCAGGATATGCTCTTCCTCTGGAGATAGCTGCTGAGAGGAACAGAACAGGTAAGTAATCATAAGTATCATAAGGCATGTTCTTGGACCCTGGGCGATAAGTAAGAACAAAATTAAAATGATCATAATGCCCACCTAGCCTGCCGGGAGTTCAGTCCGCCTTGCAGCTGGATGTAGGTCAGATTCTTATGGTCGGACCAGACCTCTGCTGAATGGCACCTTCCAGCCAATGACGCCATTCCTCTAATGCCAACTTTGCAGAGTCTCTGATCCACATCATAATTGTTTTTGGTTTTGTTCATTTGTTTTCTGATTTTGTCATTGTGAAGCTTGATGGTCAGTGGAAGAGCGCTGGGAAAGAACAGTTTGTCTGTCGATCCACCACAAACTGTAATTCATTTGATTTCTGATGAGCATTGGGGGCGTAAACCGATGCTTGTTCATTTGCTCCTTCTGCCTCCGGTGTCCAGACAAAAGGTTGTGCAGTGGAAGTTTGTCAAAGTTGCCAGTCTACTGAAGTTACGTTGGATAAATTTTGTAAAATTACCAGGTGAGCACCAAGAATCGCTGAACATCCCTGCGACTGGATGAATAAGCCATTCTTCAAAGAAAGGCCTCAGCTGCTGTGCAATGTAAACCAGTTTACATCCTGCCATGATGCACCAGGAGACTGCAGTTGACCAACTTCCAAACCTTCACATTGAAACCCGGATTCTCCAATAGTCTCTGTAAAACTCCTAGACATGTCTCTTGTTCCTCCAAGTCTTTAGAAAAATCAAAATATCATCCAAATATACAAGAGGCAAGCCAATAGCCAATGCCTACGTAAGACATCATTACACTAAATTCTGGAATACAATGCGGGGCATTCGTGACAAGTTTGCATCAGCCACATCAATTAGTCCCTCAAGAGGTGTGTTCAGCGGTCTTCCATGGACTCACCTGACATCCAAGTGGAGGAGATGTGGCAGCCTCTGACAAGTTTTACCATGGATCCACAGAGGAGTAAAACGGAGCTGATCAAGGGAAGTGGGTATTTGTTCTTTATAGTAATCTTGTTCAAACCCAAAATCGATACAGGGTCTCAAGGATTTGTCCTTCTTGTCAACAAAAAGAATGCACTTCCGGAGATGCATGGGTCAATCACCAGGGTGCCAATGACTCCTAAACGTACTTAGCCACTTGGTTAAAAATGGGTTCCTGCCAAGACTTTGATGGCCAGCAATCACCCAGAGGACTAAGAGATAAACCTGAAGCTCAACCAGCCAGACACTCTGTCAGCATACTCCATGGAAGCGACAAGGCCTGATGCTTACTGAACACATGCCAGACAAGTTAACACCTTATTGTGCCTTCAGCAACAATCGAGACAGATCACTTCAGGTACCGGCTGCCATCACCAAGCTCAACAAAGCAGACTGCTTAGGCCATTTGGATGTAAGACAAAAATTACTGTTGGCAACACTTTGTATGCGGCCCCAATAAGATGTTGTTGTGTTTTTGGTTTTGTTTATTTGTTTTCTGATTTGTAATTTTAGTTCTGTAACGACCTGATTTTGTCATTGTGTTTTTGATTTTGTTCATTTGTTTTCTGATTTGTTTATTGTGTAATAAAATATTTTGTATAACAGAATAATATTTGATTATTGTCACTTGGAGTGAAGGGGTTTGTTTTATTTGTTTTCTGATTTGTTATTTTAGTTTTGTTAATTTGTTTTCTGATTTTGTCATTGTGTTTTTGGTTTTGTTCATTTGATTTCTGATTTTGTCATTGTGTTTTATGGTTTTGTTCATTTGATTTCTGATTTTATCAATTGTGTTTTTGGTTTTGTTCATTGTTGTTTCTGATTTTGTCATTGGTTTTTTTTGTGATTTGTTGTTTTGTTGGAAGGATCTGAGAGGAACAAAGAACAGGTAAGTAATCATAAGTATCATAAGGCATTCGAACGCGAGGCGTATTACTAACGGTAGTAAGTGTTACGATCTGGCATCGATGAGCAGGCTGCGGTGCTTCTTAACCTCTGTTGATTATCAACTCGGATCAGCTGGGCTTGCTCGCCGCGCTCCCGCACACCTGTTTCCCCTCTGCGAATCAGTAGGGGCGGGGAGCTAGGTGCGGAAGCCGCGCCAACTGAGCAGAGTCCTGATCCACCGTGACAGTACCCCCTCTATGGACGCCACCTGGCGGCTATCCCGCTTCTCCGGATGGCGAAGAAAAACTCCCGAATCAGGAAGGGTCAAGAATGTTTCTCCGGGGCACCCAACAGCGTTCCTCCGGCCCATAACCCTCCCAATCCACTAAAAACTGAAGGCCCCGACCCCAGCGCCGCCATCCATAATCCGCCGTGCGTGTATGCGGGATGATGATCAATCATCCTGGGAGGAGGCGGGGGAGGACAGGGAGGCATCAGAGAACTGGACCTGACCGGCTTGATCCTGGAAACTTGGAAGGTAGGGTGAATCCTAAGAGACCGAGGAAGCTTCAGTCGATCTGCTGCAGGGTTGATGACCTTCTCTACTTCAAACGGGCCGATGAATCGTGGTGCCAATTTCGTAGCCTCAACCCGCAACGGCAGGTCCCTGGAGGATAGCCAAACCTTCTGTCCCGGAGAGTACCTAGGGGCAGTAGTGCGGTGGCGGTTGGCTTGGACTTGTGACTGGGACGAGGCGCGTACAAGAGCTGAGCGGGCCCTTCTCCAGACCTGATGGCACCGTCTCAAATGTTCCTGAACCGAAGGAACTGCCAGCTCTTGATCCTGATCTGAAAATAGAGGTGGTTGATAACCATAACAACACTGGAAGGGAGACATACCTAGGGAGGCGTTCACCAACGTGTTGTGGGCATATTCTACCCAAGGCAGCTGGGCGCTCCAACTTGCAGGATTGGCAGATGATGTGCACCTCAGTGCCACCTCCATCTGTTGATTTGCCCTTTCCGTCTGTCCATTGGTCTGGGGATGGTAACCAGAGGAGAGACTCACCTTGATGCCCAACGCATTACAAAACGCCTTCCAAACCTGGGAGGTAAACTGTGGACCTCTGTCTGACACAATGTCCCAAGGGATCCCGTGTAACCGGAACAGATGACTCACCAGGAGATCAGCGGTCTCCCGAGCGGACGGCAGCTTGGGTAACGGCACGAAGTGAGCTGCTTTGGAAAAACGATCGACAATCGTCAGCACAACCGTATGTCCGTTAGATGGTGGAAGCCCCGTGACAAAGTCCAATGCCACATGAGACCACGGCCGGCTAGGGATGGGTAGTGGCTGTAACAGTCCTGCTGGGGGTCGATGGAGGGTCTTATTCTGGGAACACACGTGACAGGCCGAAATGTAGTCCTTAGTATCTCTGTCCATGGTGGGCCACCAAAACTTGCTGCGTAGGACAGCCAGGGTGCGACCAATCCCCGGATGGCACGTGAGGCGGGTCCCATGGGCCCAGTGCAACACCTCCGACCTGACAGGATCTGGAACGAACATAGCGTTAGTCGGCCCCGTCCCAGGATCGGGGTGCCGACGCTGGGCAAGCCGGACCCGATCTTCTATTTCCCAGGTGAGGGTAGCCACGATCGCGACTGGGGCAGGATATGCTCTTCCTCTGGAGATAGCTGCTCCGTGGGAAAGACTCTGGATAATGCGTCTGGCTTGATGTTCTTGGACCCTGGGCGATAAGTAAGAACAAAATTAAAACGATCAAAAAATAATGCCCACCTAGCCTGCCGGGAGTTCAGCCGCCTTGCCGTCTGGATGTAGGTCAGATTCTTATGGTCGGACCAGACCACAAACGGCTGAATGGCACCTTCCAGCCAATGACGCCATTCCTCTAATGCCAACTTTACCGCCAGGAGCTCTCTGTTCCCACATCATAATTCCGCTCGGCTGGAGAGAGCTTACGAGTAGTAGGCGCAGGGGTGAAGCTTCTGGTCAGTGGAAGAGCGCTGGGAAAGAACAGCTCCTACTCCCGTCTCCGAAGCGTCGACCTCCACCACAAACTGTAACTCGGGATCCGGCTGGATGAGCACCGGGGCCGACGTAAACCGATGCTTAAGTTCATTAAATGCTCCTTCTGCCTCCGGTGTCCAGACAAAAGGTTGTGCAGTGGAAGTGAGGGCCGTCAAAGGGGTTGCCAGTCTACTGAAGTTACGGATAAATTTCCTGTAAAAATTAGCGAACCCCAAGAATCGCTGAACATCCCTGCGGCTGGATGGGACCGGCCATTCCCGTACCGCCGTGACTTTCTCCGGGTCCATCTGGATCTGCCCCTGAGCGATGATGTAGCCGAGGAAGGTAACTGATGGTGCGTGGAACTCGCACTTCTCGGCCTTCACAAACAGCTTATTCTCCAATAGTCTCTGTAAAACTCCCCGGACATGTCTCTGGTGTTCCTCCAAGTCTTTAGAAAAAATCAAAATATCTTCCAAATATACAAAAACAAAACGTCCAATCATGTCTCGTAAGACATCATTAACTAAATTCTGGAATACCGCGGGGGCATTCGTGAGTCCAAACGGCATCACCCGATATTCGAAATGTCCTAAGGGTGTGTTAAAAGCGGTCTTCCACTCATCCCCCTCCCTAATACGCACCAAGTGGTAGGCGTTGCGGAGATCGAGTTTTGTGAAAACCATGGATCCACAGAGGGGAGTAAAAACGGAGCTGATCAAGGGAAGTGGGTATTTGTTCTTTATAGTAATCTTGTTCAAACCCCGAAAATCGATACAGGGTCTCAAGGATTTGTCCTTCTTGTCAACAAAAAAGAACCCTGCACCTACCGGAGAGGACGAGGGTCGTATTATCCCAGCTGCCAATGACTCCTTTATGTACTTTTCCATCGCCTCGTTCTCCGGCCTCGAGAGGGTATAGAGACGGCTGCGGGGCAGAGGAGCACCGGGGAGGAGGTCGATGGCGCAGTCGTATGGTCTGTGAGGTGGAAGCGACAAGGCCTGATGCTTACTGAACACCGCCGACAAGTCATGGTAGGTAGACGGAACCGAGGACAGATCTGGAGGTTCAGGTACCAGGTTGGACCTAGAAGAAACAGGAGGCAAAGCAGACTGCAGGCAATGTAAATGACAAAAATTACTCCATGACAACACTTTGTATGCGGCCCAGTCTATGTGAGGATTATGTATTTTCAGCCAGGGTAACCCCAAAACTATTGGAGTGTGCACACAGTCGAAAATGTAAAACTAATAGTCTCTTTGTGATTACCCGACAGAAGGAAGGTTACGGGAATCGCCTGTTCCCGATCTGGGTCAAAACCTCTCCGTTTAAAGCCTTAACCTCCAAAGCCACCTCCAACGGCAAAGTCCGGATACCCAACATTTTAGCCACCCCACGGTCCAAAAGGCTTTCATCAGCTCCGGAATCGATCAGGACATCCAAAGTCCGAGTCTGATCTGCTAAAATAATAGTCCCCTCCATTCGCACAGGCTTGGGAGATGAGCAACGGACTTGGCTCAGCAGTACTTCTCCCATTACTGCCGAGCCCACCCTTTTCCCGGACGGAGCGGACAAGAAGCACGAAAATGTCCTAACCTCCCGCCAGAGACAACTCCCTGTAGTGACGCGACGCTGTCTCTCCTCCTCTGTCAAATGAGTCCGGCCCAATTGCATGGGTTCGGGTGCGGCTGGTTGCAGTGGACGACCCGGTGGATCTGTAGTAGAACTGGCTGAGCCTCTACCATCGACTGTCTGCGTCCACCACCCCCCGGTCCTCTCTCGTTGAGGCTGGGGAAAGCCCCCCTGATGTGCGGTGGATCCCGACCATGGATTAGTAGAGGATCCCAGCGACGCCTGTAGGCTGGCCTTCTCCCTCTTACGCTCCCGGAGGCGGTTATCCATCCTAATGGCCCCCTTTATGAGTTCGTTAAGACTAGTTGGTGGCTCCCTTGCCGCCATCTCGTCCTTCAGTTCCTCAGAAATCGCATTCAGAAATGCTCCGTGAAGAGCGTCCTCATTCCAACCGCTCTCCACTGCGAGTGAACGAAACTCAATGGCAAATTCGCCACACTGCGATTCCTGTCGAATGGAAAACAGTCTCTTAGTTGCCTCCTCCTCGAACTGGGTGATCAAAAATCAATTTCATCTCCGTGATGAATGCGAGTACTGAGAAACACACAGACTCCTGCTTTTCCCAGACAGCAGAGGCCCAGTGTAATGCCTGACCCCTTAGACAACCAATTAAAAAAGCAATCTTTGAACGTTCACTCTGATAAGTCTGTGACTGCTGTTCAAAAACTAAGGAGCACTGTGTTAAAAACGCCCGGCAAGAGCCGAGATCTCCACTATATGGTGAAGGCGGCGTTACATATGCTTCTTTGTACACCGGAGGCGGGCTTCCATAGTCGGCGCGAGAGGGCTGGAGCGCTGGTAGACGGTGGTGTGTTCAAGGAAGCCAACTTGTCACTCAGCACGGATAAGTTGCAGGAAAACTCCTTCATATGGCCCATGAGAGAATGGAGAGTGGCGTCATGCTGCTCCAGAAGAGCGGTCTGAGCAGCGACAGTTTGCGGAAGAGTGTGAGGCTCTGCTGGGTTCATTATGGCCAGATCGTACTGTTATGGACTGGCAGATAACCCAAACGCAGACACACACGTAAAGTAAACAAAACAGATTTATTTGAACAAAAGGACAACTTAGGAATAGCGGGTTCTTCGTGGATAGCGAGGTGCAGCAGGACAAGACCGGGACTGGGCTGGAGCGGGAACAACGACAGGACTTGACGGGACAAGCGAAGGCAGAGGTGGAGCGGGAACAGGACTGACGGCAGGACTGGAAGGATCTGAGAGGAACAAAGAACAGGTAAGTAATCATAAGTATCATAAGGCATTCGAGCGAGGCGTATTACTAACGGTAGTAAGTGTTCACGATCTGGCATCGATGAGCAGGCTGCGGTGCTTCTTAACCTCTGTTGATTATCAAGTCGGATCAGCTGGGCTTGCTCCGCCGGTGCTCCCGCACACCTGTTTCCCCTCTGCGAATCAGTAGGGCGGGAGCTAGGTGCGGAAGCCGCGGCCAACTGTGCAGAGTCCTGATCCACCGTGACAATTGTTTTTGGTTTTGTTCATTTGTTTTCTGATTTTGTCATTGTGATTTTGATTTTGTTAATTTGATTTCTGATTTTATCATTGTTTTTGGTTTTGTTCATTTGTTTTCTGATTTTGGCATTGTGATTTTGATTTTGTTCATTTGATTTCTGATTTTATCATTGTGTTTTTGGTTTTGTTCATTTGTTTTCTTATTTTGTCATTGTGTTTTTGATTTTGTTCATTTGTTTTCTGATTTGTTTATTTGCTTTCTGAATTGTCGTGTTTTTGGAGAAAGCCTCCTTCCAGGTGAGCACCAGTGTTAGACCGCCTTGACTCAATGATGAATAAGCTTCAACTCTTCAAAAGAAAGGCCTCAGCTGCTGTGCAATGTAAACCAGTTTACATCCTGCCAATGCACCAGCCCCAGACTGCAGTTGACCAACAATTCCAAACCTCTCATTGAAACCCGGATGAGTTTACGCCTTAAGATTGTCCTAGAAAACCTATTGCTCCCTGACAGTAGCGAGCTGTTAAAATTCCAAATTCTAATAGACCACATACATCTGGAAGAGGCCAAGCTAATAGCCAATGCCTACCTGCATTCTATCACACTATTCAATGCACGATACAATGCACGCGCTAAATGACAAGTTTGCACAGCCACATCAATTAGCCCTCAAGAGGATTGCTGCAGTGATGGACTCACCTGACATCCGGAGAGGAGATGTGGCAGCCTCTGACAAGTTTTACCTCCAGATACAGTCACGAGTGGGAATATTAAAGACTGTGGGTCCAGAAGGAGATGTGGAGCTACAATGTGAATCCCATTTAGCTCGCCTACTTAGTAAGTTACTCCCATAAAGAATGAGCGGACTTCCGCAGATGCATGTTCAATCACTCTGGGTGGACCTACATCCTAAACGACTTAGCCACTTGGTTAAAAAATGGGTTCTGGTGCCAAGACTTTGATGGCCAGCAATCACCCAGAGGACTAAGAGATAAACCTGAAGCTCAACCAGCCAGACACTCTGTCAGCATACTCCATGGGGCAGAGAGCAAACCCAAGTCTTCACAAAGTTCACATGCCAGAGTCGAGTTAACACCTTATTGTGCCTTCAGCAACAATCGAGACCATCACTTCAGCCAGAGCACTGCCATCACCAAGCTCAACAAAGAACAGCTTACCATTTGGATTAAGACTAACAAGAGGTGTTGGCCCTGTGCCCGCCCCAATAAGATGTTGTTGTGTTTTTGGTTTTGTTTATTTGTTTTCTGATTTGTAATTTTAGTTCTGTTAATTTGTTTTCTGATTTTGTCATTGTGTTTTTGATTTTGTTCATTTGTTTTCTGATTTGTTTATTGTGTTTTTGGTTTTGTTAATTTGTTTTCTGATTTTGTCATTGGGTTTTCGGTTTTGTTTATTTGTTTTCTGATTTGTTATTTTAGTTTTGTTAATTTGTTTTCTGATTTTGTCATTGTATTTTTGGTTTTGTTCTTTTGATTTCTGATTTTATCATTGTTTTTTGTTTTGTTCATTTGATTTCTGATTTTATCAATGTTTTTGGTTTTGTTCATTTGTTTTCTGATTTTGTCATTGTGATTTTGATTTTGTTCATTTGATTTCTGATTTTATCATTGTGTTTTTGGTTTTGTTCATTTGTTTTCTGATTTGTTTATTTGCTTTCTGAATTGTCGTTGTGTTTTTGGAGAGAGCCTCCTTCCAGGTGAGCACCAGTGTTAGACCGCCTTGACTCAATGATGAATAAGCTTCAACTCAAAAGAAAGGCCTCAGCTGCTGAGCAATGTAAACCAGTTTACATCCTGCCAATGCACCAGCCCCAGACTGCAGTTGACCAACAATTCCAAACCTCTCACATTGAAACCCGGATGAGTTTGTACGTCTCAAGATTGTCCTAGAAAACCTATTGCTCCCAGACAGTAGCGAGCTGTTCAAATTCCAAATTCTAATAGACCACATACATCTGGAAGAGGCCAAGCTAATAGCCAATGCCTACCTGCATTCTACCACACTATTCACCAATACAATGCACGCGCTAAATGACAAGTTTGCACAGCCACATCAATTAGCCCTCAAGAGGATTGCTGCAGTGATGGACTCACCTGACATCTGGAGAGGAGATGTGGCAGCCTCTGACAAGTTTTCCCTCCAGATCCAGTCACGAGTGGGAATATTAAAGACTGTGGTCCAGAAGGAGATGTGGAGCTACAATGTGGATCCCATTTAGCTCGCCTACTTAGTAAGTTACTCCCTAAAGAATGAGCGGACTTCCGCAGATGCATGTTCAATCACTCTGGGTGGACCTCTACCCTAAACGACTTGGCCACTTGGTTAAAAAATGGGTCCTGGTGCCAAGACTTTGATGGCCAGCAATCACCCAGAGGACTAAGAGATAAACCTGAAGCTAAACCAGCCAGACACTCTGTCACCATACT
This sequence comes from Perccottus glenii, assembly GCA_024416835.2. Classification (NCBI taxonomy): domain Eukaryota; kingdom Metazoa; phylum Chordata; class Actinopteri; order Gobiiformes; family Odontobutidae; genus Perccottus; species Perccottus glenii. The sequence continues at coordinate 21,117,287 of CM044564.2, forward strand.
CCATGGGGCAGAGAGCAAACCCAAGTCTTCACAAAGTTCAAGTGCCAGAGTCGAGTTAACACCTTATTGTGCCTTCAGCAACAATCGAGACCATCACTTCAGCCAGAGCACTGCCATCACCAAGCTCAACAAAGAACAGCTTACTATTTGGATTAAGACTAACAAGAGGTGTTGGCCCTGTGCCCGTCCCAATAAGATGTTGTTGTGTTTTCGGTTTTGTTTATTTGTTTTCTGATTTGTAATTTTAGTTCTGTTAATTTGTTTTCTGATTTTGTCATTGTGTTTTTGGTTTTGTTCATTTGTTTTCTGATTTGTTTATTGTGTTTTTGGTTTTGTTAATTTGTTCTCTGATTTTGTCATTGGGTTTTCGGTTTTGTTTATTTGTTTTCTGATTTGTTATTTTAGTTTTGTTAACTTGTTTTCTGATTTTGTCATTGTATTTTTGGTTTTGTTCTTTTGATTTCTGATTTTATCATTGTTTTTTGTTTTGTTCATTTGATTTCTGATTTTATCATTGTTTTTGGTTTTGTTCATTTGTTTTCTGATTTTGTCATTGTGATTTTGATTTTGTTCATTTGATTTCTGATTTTATCATTGTGTTTTTGGTTTTGTTCATTTGTTTTCTTGTTTTGTCATTGTGTTTTTGGTTTTGTTCATTTGTTTTCTGATTTGTTTATTTGCTTTCTGAATTGTCGTTGTGTTTTTGGAGAGAGCCTCCTTCCAGGTGAGTACGAGTGTTAGACCGCCTTGACTCAATGATGAATAAGCTTCAACTCTTCAAAAGAAAGGCCTCAGCTGCTGAGCAATGTAAACCAGTTTACATCCCGCCAATGCACCAGCCCCATACTGCAGTTGACCAACAATTCCAAACCTCTCACATTGAAACCCGGATGAGTTTGTACGTCTTAAGATTGTCCTAGAAAACCTATTGCTCCCTGACAGTGGCGAGCTGTTCAAATTCCAAATTCTAATAGACCACATACATCTGGAAGAGGCCAAGCTAATAGCCAATGCCTACCTGCATTCTACCACACTATTCACCGATTGAATGCACGCGCTAAATGACAAGTTTGCACAGCCACATCAATTAGCCCTCAAGAGGATTGCTGCAGTGATGGACTCACCTGACATCCGGAGAGGAGATGTGGCAGCCTCTGACAAGTTTTCCCTCCAGATCCAGTCACGAGTGGGAATATTAAAGACTGTGGGTCCAGAACGAAATGTGGAGCTACAATGTGGATCCCATTTAGCTCGCCTACTTAGTAAGTTACTCCCTAAAGAATGAGCGGACTTCCGCAGATGCATGTTCAATCACTCTGGGTGGACCTACACCCTAAACGACTTGGCCACTTGGTTATAAAATGGGTCCTGGTGCCAAGACTTTGATGGCCAGCAATCACCCAGAGGACTAAGAGATAAACCTGAAGCTCAACCAGCCAGACACTCTGTCACCATACTCCATGGGGCAGAGAGCAAACCCAAGTCTTCACAAAGTTCACGTGCCAGAGTCGAGTTAACACCTTATTGTGCCTTCAGCAACAATCGAGACCATCACTTCAGCCAGAGCACTGCCATCACCAAGCTCAACAAAGAACAGCTTACCATTTGGATTAAGACTAACAAGAGGTGTTGGCCCTGTGCCCGCCCCACCAAGATGTTGTTGTGTTTTCGGTTTTGTTCATTTGTTTTCTGATTTGTTCATTGTGTTTTTGGTTTTGTTCATTTGTTTTCTGATTTGTTCATTGTGTTTTTGGTTTTGTTAATTTGTTTTCTGATTTTGTCATTGTGTTTTCTGTTTTGTTAATTTGTTTTCTGATTTTATCATTGTTTTTTGTTTTGTTCATTTGATTTCTGATTTTGTCTTTGTGATTTTGATTTTGTTCATTTGATTTCTGATTTTATCATTGTGTTTTTGGTTTTGTTCATTTGTTTTCTTATTTTGTCATTGTGTTTTTGGTTTTGTTCATTTGTTTTCTGATTTGTTTATTTGCTTTCTGAATTGTCGTGTTTTTGGAGAGAGCCTCCTTCCAGGTGAGCACCAGTGTTAGACCGCCTTGACTCAATGATGAATAAGCTTCAACTCTTCAAAAGAAAGGCCTGAGCTGCTGAGCAATGTAAACCAGTTTACATCCTGCCAATGCACCAGCCCCAGACTGCAGTTGACCAACAATTCCAAACCTCTCACATTGAAACCCGGATGAGTTTGTACGTCTCAAGATTGTCCTAGAAAACCTATTGCTCCCTGACAGTAGCGAGCTGTTCAAATTCCAAATTCTAATAGACCACATACATCTGGAAGAGGCCAAGCTAATAGCCAATGCCTACCTGCATTCTACCACACTATTCACCGATACAATGCACGCGCTAAATGACAAGTTTGCACAGCCACATCAATTAGCCCTCAAGAGGATTGCTGCAGTGATGGACTCACCTGACATCTGGAGAGGAGATGTGGCAGCCTCTGACAAGTTTTCCCTCCAGATCCAGTCACGAGTGGGAATATTAAAGACTGCGGGTCCAGAAGGAGATGTGGAGCTACAATGTGGATCCCATTTAGCTCGCCTACTTAGTAAGTTACTCCCTAAAGAATGAGCGGACTTCCGCAGATGCATGTTCAATCACTCTGGGTGGACCTCTACCCTAAACGACTTGGCCACTTGGTTAAAAAATGGGTCCTGGTGCCAAGACTTTGATGGCCAGCAATCACCCAGAGGACTAAGAGATAAACCTGAAGCTAAACCAGCCAGACACTCTGTCACCATACTCCATGGGGCAGAGAGCAAACCCAAGTCTTCACAAAGTTTAAGTGCCAGAGTCGAGTTAACACCTTATTGTGCCTTCAGCAACAATCGAGACCATCACTTCAGCCAGAGCACTGCCATCACCAAGCTCAACAAAGAACAGCTTACCATTTGGATTAAGACTAACAAGTGGTGTTGGCCCTGTGCCCGCCCCACCAAAATGTTGTTGTGTTTTTGATAATTTGTTATTTTAGTTTTGTTAACTAGGCCAGAGCCGGTGATGACCGGGAGGGCTTATTGTTTTTGCTCGAGTTATTTATTTATTTATTTATTTTCTGCAAAATTATCCTCAACTTGTCCCAGTAAACATGCACGAAAAGTCATTTTTATTGGTCCCAGAATTCAAGGCCGGCGAAAAGTCCCCAAAAAAAGAAATATGAAAAATGACTCAGTAGCGACCCCTGGAAAATGAAAATACATTGGGCCTATGGAAAGTGAAAGTAAATTTTTTCCAATGTAGAAATACAAAACTTGGTAAATCCATAGGACACCTCAGGGCAAACAGAAAAGTTTATTACAGCTATACCGTAAACTCAACAGGAAATCTACTATGTTGGGTGGAATGCGTGACCCCCTAAATCGCACCCCTTGTGCTAAAGGGTTTTCATCTAAACAGCTCCAAATTTAATGAGTATCATCTAGACACGTGTGCCAAAAAAGTTACTGTACAGGTAATGTCTTTTGTGCTTTAAACAGGCACAAAATGCTTCTAAATTTACATACTGTTGTATATTAATTTATGAGTTTTGCTTTTTGATTTATTTAATGTTGGGCCTTAACAATTACTCAGTTTCATTAATGCAGTAGTCATTGAAGTTTGATGTTACATTTTTTCATTGATATCAAATTCAGAAAGTCTTTCAACCAGTTATTAATGTTGAATCAGTCAGCTTTATGTATTTTCCAGTTCATTCAAATAATAATTTTTTGCAGACATGAATCCTAATGTTGCAATTCTTTGTTCTTATTTGGACATGGTGTTTTGCAAAGTGTTCCCAGGGATGCGCATGTGGATGTTTAGGTATTTCCACATTCATAAAGTCTTGTAGTAAATGGATAACTGAGTTCCAAAACTTCTTCACACCAGGGCATATCTACGGCAGGTGAGCCCAGAAGTACTTGGATTCATTTTCTTTAACGTTTGCGGTGTAATACAGGCTCTATAGATCATTTTCATTTGGATAATTTTATATCTTATACATTTTGAACAATAACTGGAGTTTTGAGATTTCACAAATTAATTTAACATCATATTTGACATACCACAATGATTTGAATGAAATTTATCTGTTATACTCTATTAAAACATTGTTTTCTACCTACTCCCTGCTCCCATGAGTCTCATGCTTTTTACCATTATACCCCAATGAAAGAGGATATCTGCATTAAAGGCTAGGTAGTACATATATACATGAGCTTTATTTCTGATGGAAGCTACTTTTCACACATCCACATGAAAAGACTGAAGCACTCAGACAACACACACAGACCTCAAACTGCAGCAAGAGCTTTTACCTTTGACTTGATCCTTCATGTAGCACAGACATTTTAATGTGGGTCTCAGTTTTAACTGGTCTCGTAGGCCGCTGCAGGACAACTCCAGCTGACTGCAGCTCAGACATGCACTAAAGACCCGAGTAGCACCGGCCCAAGGTGGTTACGCACGAGCTGTAGAGCCAGCCACCGGCCGCACACAGCCCACTGTCCACCGCTGGGACAGGGTGTGGGGATAACGGGACGTCTACAGTAAATATTTACAGTTCACGGACAAGGCGTTGGCAAGGCAATTATAATTATACAGCACATCTCATACACTGGGTAACTCAAAGTGCTTTACAGAAATAAAAGACAATTTACAAGCAATAAAATGAAATAAAGTTAATTAATTAAAACAAAACAAAAAGAAGAGTGCAGATAAAATATTTTTAGTTTTCATATACACATTTAAACAGAAACGTTTTCAGCCTGGATTTGAACATTGTCAGAGTAGAGGCCTGTCAGGTTTTAGCTGCAGAAAACTGAAATGCTCCCTGACCCAGCAGGAGACCTGTCCCTGAGGTCCACAGGGTCTGAGATGGTTCATATAGGACTAAATATCAGAGATGTACTTTGGCGCTGAGCCATGGAGAGCCTTATCCACCAGCAGAGCAGCTTTAAACTCTATCCTCTGAGAGACTGGAAGCCAGTGTAGAGACCTGAGAACAGGACTAATATGGTCGTACTTTCTGGTCCTAGTCAGGACTCAAGCAGCAGCGTTCTGTTTGTACTGCAGCTGTCTTACAGCTCGATTTGTGATTCAGGTGAGCAGACCATTGCAGTAGTCTAACCTGCTAGAGATCAATGTATTTGGGATGGGAAGATTCCCCGATTCGCTCGGTGCATCGGCTTAAAAAGTTAAAGATGCGATGCATCTGTTTAAAAAGTGGGCATCGGATTCAAATTGGCTTTTGTATCACGATGCATCGTTTCTAACATATCTGCATCGGTAAACCCAGATTCTTTTCTTTATAATTATTAGTAGATAACTATACTCTCATTATTTAGAAAAGGAATAATATTTTTAGATTGTTTTCACCCTTCTAAACTGTTTTTCAAGCACGTCTCTCTTCACTGTTGCGTGATGACGTAACCTTTCACAACACCACAGAGACCGGGGCGTGTCAAGAAAGTCACATAGATTAACATGGCAGAGGTAGAGCAGCTGCATCCTCCACCAAGTAATTACAAATCCAGTGTGTGGAAACACTTTGGCTTTTATAAGAAAGCTGGAAATCTTGATAAAACCCATGCAATTTGTAAAATATGTCCTGCCGCTATAAAATATACAGGCAGCACGACAAATCTGACAACACACCTGAAGCGCCGACACGGTGTGAGTTTGGAGACGCCGGCCGCCTCCTCCTCCTCTCACTCGGATTTAGCTGAACCTGCCACTGCTAGCGGGACGCCGGGTGAGCAAACGATCCAAACTTTTTTTCAGTCGAAGTTGCCTAACAGTTCTGCTTGGTCCAAGGCAATAACCGACGCAATCGCCTTTTTTATCTGTAAAGACATTCAGCCTTACAGCGTTACAGAGAACGAGGGCTTCCAATACCTCCTCCACGTGTTGGAGCCGAGGTACCACATACCAGATAGAAAGCTATTCTCCGAGAAACAAATCCCTATTCTGTATGACAAAGTCCGACGAGTGATAGCCGAGTCATTAAGCAGTGCCCAAAGAGTTGCAATTACGGTTGATGGCTGGACGTCTTGCGCCACTGACTCGTATATCACTGTCACAGCACACTATATTGACGACTCACACGGGGAGTAATCTAGCAGTTTTACTGCAGGACGTTTGTCATGAGTGGAACATCAATGACAAGAAAACAGCGTTGGTCACTGATAATGCTAAAAACATGATACTGGCAGGAGTCGGTGCTGAGATGGACCCCCATGTGCGATGCATCGCGCACACACTTAATTTGGCGTCGCAAAATCCCTCAAGGTAGAAAGGGTGTCAGAGCTTCTAGCAAAAGTGAGGAAGGTGGTAACATTTTTTCACAGGAGCCCAAAAGCAACTGAAGTTCTGCGTGAAACGCAGGCCCAGTTACAGCTGCCAAACCACAAGCTAATCCATGATGTTTCCACAAGATGGAACAGTTCTTTTGATATGTTGGAACGTTTTTGGGAGCAGCAGCCTGCTGTGTTGAACACACTGTTGTCAAAGAAGATAAAGAAGAGAGAAAACATGGCCAGCATGACAGAGGAAGACATGACACTAATCCAAGAGGTCATCAAATTGATGTCCCCTCTGAAAGTGGCAACAACACTCCTCAGTGAGGAAAAAAAACCCACCATCTCGATGATCTCCCCAATCCAGGCCAAATTACAGAAACATTTCCAGTCAGATGAAAGTGATCTACCTGTAATTTCCCAGATGAAGGAACAATTCAGAGAGGACTTTGATGGTCGCTATACATATCTCCAAGACCTCCTACACTATTCTTCAGCCCTTGATCCACGCTTCAAAGACCTGGCTTTCCTGGATGACAGCGACACTAAGGACATGATATTCATGAAGCTAACTACAGAGGTGGTAAAGATGGATGAAAAGGTAAGAATATACTCAGAATACTGTAGCTAGACTCACACACACGCTCACTCTCTCCCCCTCTACCTCTCTATCATGTATCCATTTGTTAAATTTATTTACCTGTGTCTTAAATGATGTCTAGTTTAAGGAAATCTAACAGTTAGTCTTTGGATTATAATAATTATTGTCAGGCAGGGGACAGGAACACGCTGAATGAGAGTCAGGCAGCTGAAACAGAAGGTGACAGGAGCTCCCACAGAGAGGAAGAGACAGGTTTGCTTTGTTTTAATAGGAACTTTAGGAACTGTGGCACAACTTATAAAACTACTGTATGTTGATTTGGAGATGCATGTTATTTGTCTAATACTGTATGTCAAATGTTTTGTGGTATAAGTATTGATTGATATATTTTTTTCAACACAACTGATAATCCCCTCTTCTCTTTTGTTATTAGATGATGTTCCTCCCAAGAAGAAAACGGCCTTGGACCAGATGTTTGGGGATTTCCACACTGCGAGACCACAGACGACAAAGAGCACAAGGGGGAGAGCTAAGGAGGAAATTTTAAAGTACAGAGAAAGAGATTCTTTAGGTCTGAGTGGTGATGTGCTGCAGTGGTGGAAAAAACAAATGGATCTTCCACTGCTTTCAGCATTAGCAAAGAGCTACCTCTCCATCCCAGCTACAATTGTACCCTCTGAAAGTGTGTTTAGCACAGCTGGAGATATAGTTACAGCAAAGCGCAGTTTGCTTCATTGTAATCATGTGGATCAACTGATATTTCTTGAGAAAAACCTTAAAAGAGCATATTTAAGTTAAATTTAATCTGATGAGTCTGGTTTACAGCAGCCTGTGACTGCCTATACTAGTTTATTTTATTTTTTTTTTACATTTGAATACAGTTATGAAATAACTGACAGTTTTTTTTTTTTTTTTGGTACTTCATATTATTATTGGTTATGTCAAAATAGCACCTGTTTTCTGTTCACTGAGTAAGCCTGTCTGCTGAAAGCACATTCATCTGCTAGCATGTTATGGAACATTTCTTCAGTTTACCTCTGAGCAGCATCCTTAAATTGTTTCACTGTTAAATGTTTGAGCTTTTAAAAGTTTAAGTAGGGACAAAACAGGAAAAAAACATTTGGTTTTATTTAATATTTTTTTGCACTACCAAAGCCTATTTGTATAAGGGTCATGCACTATAAATCAGAAGGCACTTAAGTTAATTTATGATTTGTTGTCTGAAACAAAGAAATAAAAGTATCTGTAACATAATGAAATGCATATCATGATTTGTTTCATTGCATCATACCGCATCGAATTGTGTTGAATCGAATCGAAATCGGATCGCACTGCATTGTAACAGAGGTGTATCGTATCGCATCGCTAGCTGCTTCATGTATCTTTAATGTATCGTATCGTTGGCTATGCATCGAGATGCGTATCGCATCGGCCTCAGTTATGGAGATGCACATCCCTACAATGTATGCATAAGTCTCTCTAAGTCTGGTTTAGACACAATACCCTTGATGTTTTTGAGATGGTAAAAAGCTGTTGATGTTATTGAGTTTTAGGCTTAAGGGAAAGTGACTTCAGGTGACGGCAGGGGCTTTCCCTTTGTGCGTCAGACCCATAGATTGTAAAAATATGGATGTTATCCGCCTATTGGTCCCCTATTCACCGATATTGTCATTATGAAAGGGCAATAAAATGGCGGTTTTCGACTTTTACACCATAATAAAACAATAGTTATTAGATAGCATAATTGGACATATTAATCAAAACCCCCCACCCCACCCCCCAGAGTTGTCATGTACTAAAAACCTAGGTCTAGAGACCGGAGCCATCTTTTGTACCAGGCTGTAAACATGATTTTTACAATTGTAAAGTTGCCATTGGGTTTCTCTTTATATTTCCGCTTTTGGAGCCTGCCCTCTGGTGGACGGCGGTATATCGCTGTATATCGCTGTATTTCGTCATATGGCGGCGCCCTTACACAAGGACCATTTATGATAGACAGATATGCTACATGTGTTGCTTGGTTTTGCCACTGTTTTACATCGTGGCAAATGGTCAAGATAAAAACTCATTGACTGAATGTGTTTATTTGTTGTTGTTTTGGCGTGAATGTTCTCAGGCATCCAGATCAGCTTGAAGAAAAAGTTAAAGCAAAAGCATCTAGAACTGAGTCCAGATGCTTTTGCTTTAAACTTTTTTCACCCACGTTGACAGATACAATAAATGAAAATGCGTTCATTCTTCTTAACAAATAACACTAACACTGTGGTTACATCCTTTCTCAAAGTCAACTACACAATGTATACTCTGTAGGGCTGTCTGTACTATGAACAATGAACATGGACAAGTGCATAGCAGTTAGCAGCTAGGCTAGCTAAACTCTGCGTTGACATTCAACAACAAAATGCTATCAAGCCATTGTCCAACATGTAAATATATTTATAATAACCTTAACTATACAATCCTTGTGCCCTTTACCCACACAAATATTCAGTGTTGGAAGTAACGGCGTTAGAGTATAACGTCATTACTAACGGCATTAATTTTTCAGTAACGGAGTAATCTAATTAATTACTTTTCACATTATTGTAACGCCGTTATCGTTACTGAGAATGTAAAGTATCGCGTTACTACAAATTGGTTGAATAAAGCGCGAGGTGTCATGCTTTGGCTACACATCAGCTGTTGCTGGAGAGAGCAGGGGTGCGGATCATAGACATATATAAAGGCTAGATGGCTCAAGGCGGAGTCAGCTGTGTCGCCACTTGGCGGCCATCTTAGGTCAGTGCTGCCATAGTGCTGCTCCCTGCTGCTGTGGATGGAAGGTGAGTGACATACGCCAACTAAAATGCTCGTAACTTGCTGAATTCTTGACGGATTTACAAACGGTTTGGTGTATTACAAACCTTATTAACGTGGCTATGATTTGTGCTTAATAAACTCCGTGGCTATAATTTTTCACAAGTATGCAGTTAAATAGCCGCATCTAGCGTTTATGACACACCAAGCCGTTTGAAAATCGGTTGAAAATTGAGCAAAATATAGTTATTTCAGCACTACATGCACAATAGACTTTAATGTTATAACTGGACGAGCGGTCCTGTCCTAAGATGGCCGCTGCAGACGTCGTCGGGTCCCATTGGCTCTCAGCGCCGGTAAGCCATCTAGCCTTTATATATGTCTATGGTGCGGATGATGACACCGCTGCAAAAGCGATGATGATTGGCTGACGCGGTCTCACTGCGCACTCTGACTTCCAACACAAGACAGCGGCAGCAACAATGGAGCCGATGAAATTCAAAGGTGGCGTTCTCGAACTGGAAGTACCGACACTACTTCTCGTTAATTGAAATTAAAGGCAAGAATGTTTCTGTAACATGCTATGTCCAGGAAAAAGACTTTATCCACGTCTGCCTCAAGTAAGTTAACTCAAATCTTATGAAGCACCTCACATCAACACATGCTAACACGACACTTGTTGCTGCTGCTAACCCCAAAGGCAGCTAGCGTGAGTTCCAGTGAAGGAGACAGAACCACTGTTAAAACAAGCAACGCTGGATTTTACGTGTCAGCAACAACCACTGGTTTAGTTGTTAGATGAGAGGAGTATTTTAGAATAGATTAATGTATTATTAATTTTCTTTGAGAATGAACATTATGTTAATCTACAGAGAGAGTTGGATTGTGTTCTGTTTATTGTGCAATAATTTACAGTAATGTAGTAGTAGTAGTAAAGTAACTTAATGGCCAGGTCTCCCTTTGTTTCTTTTTACACAAGTTTACATTTGTGTGACTTAATTTTGCCCTTGAATTTTATTTTCAATATTTATTTTTTATTTGTTTTTATTTCTATGTATATCATATGGCAGACTGAAATCTATTGAGTTGAAATAAATACCAAATGTTCTAAAATACTATATATAGTGTTTTTATTCTTCAATCATTCATTCATTCATTGAATTTTATATTGAATGAATTCATAAAATTAAACAGTGCTGTCACAATCCTCAGATTTGGAATTACACATGGATGTTATTGTTATTTGTAATGGTGAGTTTTAAAACTTGTCACCTTCACAAAATGATATGTCTTGTTTGGCTTTAGAGCAACTATTTTGCCATAAAATACACAACCTTGAAATGATTAGAATAAGGCCTCAGACAATATATTTGTACCTGGTAATCCTGAGAAGTTACGTAGTGTTGCTTTGGCGACACAGTGACAAGTCACACTCAGAACCTTGGTTCCTGGGCGCCCCCTGAGCGGCTGCCCACTGCTCCAGGAGATGGGTTCAATGCAGAGAATTTAATGTATTTATCTATATACTTTATAACTTAAAATATAAAGATAATATTACAATTGTAGTCCCTCAGTTAGCCTTTACCCATTCTGAATTAGGTAAACAGGCTTTTTATAAGCATGGAATTGTGTCCACCTCAGAGTTGGTTTCTTTAAACACCTTTAAATTCAAACTGAGAATTCTAGAAGCTAACTCCACAATTTGCACTTGTTTTTCGTGATCTGTTTTATTTTGTCGCGTGTGTATTTATGTAACTGTGTTTTCTATTTGCTCCCTTAAAAAAGAGGTTTGTTAACTCAATGGGATTTTCACAGTTAAATAAAGGTTAAATAAATTAATAAAATCTCTTGATGTCAGAAACACGTTTCTTTTTAAAAACATTTTTCTAAACCTTTCACAATAATATAAACAATGTTTGCTGTAACTGGACTGTGGACTCCAGAGATGTGTCAGTGAGCCTCTTTTCTCCACATGGTGGCAGTCTGTGTCAAGAATAAGGTAAGGAGGGGAAACCAGACAGGACATTTTATTTTTGAGAATTTTAATACATAAACAATAAACCGTTAATCCTGTTTTTTGTTGTTACAATGTGTGGTTGTTGTTACTGTTCTCAACTGTTGTTGTCCACAATGAAACCCCAGAGAAACATCATGTGATCATCAACTGATGTCATTCCACTACCTCATCAGTCAGTAAATAACTGCTCTTGGACACTTGTCACTTTAACCAGACAAGATATTTTAATAAGTGATTTTTTTTTTGCACTAAAAAAAATCTTTTAACTGCACTGTTGTTCACTTTATTGATTTGCACAATATCTGTCACTCACCTTGCGCTGCTTTATTTAAATTGATTTTTAGCTTTATTTTTTAATTTTTATTATGTCTTTTTTTTATCACTCCCTTATTGTATAGTTGTATCTACATTTTTAAATTTGAGTTATTTTTTTTAGGCTTTAATGATAATGTTATGCACCGGGGACTGAGAGTAACGCAATTTCGATTCTCTGTATGTATGTACTGTACATGTGGAAATTGACAATAAAGCAGACTTTGACTTGACTTGATGTGTGGCTTATACTGAGTTAGAAAACCCCCGGTGTAATTGTCTACAAACAGGAGCAGTCAGGGATAGTCCCTAGCTTACATGACTGTAGTGTTTCTTGTTTTTGAATCGAGCGCATATTGACAGATCTACTGCCTCTTTTTGGATGAGCACTTTTTGTAGAACAAAAGCATCAAAAAATTGTGATATTTAGATAGAATATCCACTGCTTCAACAGCTTTCTTTGTGAAATGTTAAACTGTTTTACTTCCAAGCTCTTACAGAGACAAGTGTAACATATTAGGTCTAGGTTTACTCTGTGCTGGCGCTTAGTCCAACCTTAGTTCATTAGCATTTTTATGTCATATTATAGTAAGAAAATATATTTTAATATATCTTCTAATCTTCTAATATCTTCTAATAAATCCCAGTGTAAAAAAGTCACCATCACCCAACAGCAGTCACATGACTTGTCTCCGTTTTTCTTGTGTACATTCAAATGTCAAGACACCTTTTAAGTTTCGGGTTTCCCATCTTAGTCAGCACTGTGTCCCATTTAGGTTAAGCAAGCAAGTCATTTTTATGGTCCTGTGTTCCTTAAAGAACACAGGTGGCTGTGTGGTATATTGTATAATATAGAGTACATGGCTATACAAAGAATTTTAGAGAAACATTTGTCCTTTAAAATCTAGTGATTGTGGGTTTCACAAAAACAAAGACATATTGTTAGACAATTATTTTTCAAAGCTGTTTTAGCAAATAATAAAATACAAAAGATTGTCTGTGAGATATACACGCATTAAAATTATACACAAATCTTAGACATGATAATAAAAATACTGAATAAAACTATTGGGTATCACAGCTTTTCATGTTTAGCAGCTGCACCATTCATTCATTAGACACAGAAATAACACTATTTACCTTAACAACAAAAACAATCTAATTCAAAGTGCAGATCTACAGCCACAAAAGCATTGTATCATCTGATCACCCTTTTGTTGACATTTATCTGGTTACTTTTGTCTTTATCCATGATTTGTTTTAAACAGATGAAACTTGGAGTTTACAATTTTATAAAGTTTAGCTGCAACTGACAGCCTCTCCATTTTCACTGCAAAAGGTTTGTAGTAAACAAAGTGTTAACTGTTGGTTTAAATCTGTTTCTGGAACATTAGGGCTTACAGTTCAGGGGGAATTATATTTTCTTTTTGAATCCATAATGTTCTTTGTCACCAGAAACATTCTACCTGTAGTACAAAATATTATTAAATTACTCATAAACCAATTGGGAGCTGTCATGTAAAGTAATGTTAAGTTTTGTAGCCTCAGTCCTAGAAACGCTACCATAAAAACACTTTTTATTATTGTAAAAATACTGAGGTTGAGACCTCAGTGACCTCAATGCTTGATAATATAGACATCACAGAAGCTCTTTACACAAAAGAAGTAAATGACAGAAAGGAAATATTGAACCAAAATGCACAGGGCTCATACCAAGCTTGACACATGCTACTCATCTTCGTGTGCACATACAGCTACCTACAATGCTGAGCTGTTACATTTGACAGCAGGGTGACTTTATGCCAGCATTGCAGCTTTTAGTCTTTTGGCCGGATGTAGGAAAGACAGGAATATCCTGCAAAGAAAAAGCCCAAAAGGAGCTACAGACTTTTCTTTTACAAGGCAGTTTAAGTGGTCACTTGCTGTAGACGGTGTGCCTCTGGGCCCTCGGTGGCTTTAGGTGGCCCTGCATTGTTCTTCTTCCCTCGGACACATAGGATGTGATGGATAAGAAACACTGCCAGTAAAATGAAGAACACGGTGCAGACTATTATCCCCACTAGTCCTCCGACACTCAATGCAGAGGGTTGTTGTGTAGGAGCCACTGTGATTGGTATGACCTCTGTGGAGCCTTCTAAATCACCACTTGGCTCACAGTAATGTTCATCCACCAGTTTGAACCCCTTTTTACAAAAGCACTCGTAGCCTCCGTATAAGTTGCGACAAAAGTGGTCGCAATAACTGTAGTCACATTCGTCAATGTCCACACAGACAGAATAGTTTACCCGCTCATCTAAAATGTAGCCGTCAGGGCAATCACAATGGTACTTATTGTTCGGGTCGCATTCGGCGGGACACTCTTCCTTTCCACAGTGGAGTTTACACTTATCAGGTGAGTCCGGGTCCACTTTGTGGCCTTCGTAACAGGAACACTCGTACCCGCCGGGCTCGTTGATGCAGTTGTGCTCGCAGGGTGACGACTCACATTCGTCTATGTCCACGCAGAGTCTATCACGGATCCGGTAGCCTTCCTTGCAAACACACTGGAAGCTGCCCTGAGTGTTGACACACCGTTTATTGTCTTCCTGGCACTGGTTCTTGTCCAAGCACTCGTCGAAGTCCATACAAGACCTCTTATCCTTTGCCAAAGTGAAGCCAAAGTTGCATGAGCACAAATACGAGCCGGCATATACGTCACAGACATGTTCACATTTGAGCTCCTCACATCGGTCATTGAGCACTACCTCACATGTCACCCCGTTATCCGGACTTACTGCTTGACCAGGCGGGCAAGAGCACACAGGCTTGTTTTGCAGATCTGTTGTGCACTTGTGTTCACATCCGCCTTGCTGTATCTCACAACTCCATGGCCCTCGAAGCCACTGTCCAGAGACACACACTTGTTTACTCCCATCTGGGTGTTCGGAGAAACTCCCGGACGGAAGAGACTGGACGCCTTCAACTCTGAAGCCGTAGGGAGTAGTGTAAAAGATGTTGTCACCTGCTAAGCCCGAGCATGCCACCTGGAAGTCATACTGGCACAGAAAGCCGGCAGCTGGCTCCTCGCACTGCGCCTGAGCCCACTGGAACTTGTCCTCTTTTGAAACGGAAACACAGCGAGGAAAAAAGGATGAGCAGCTGAAGTTCAAGTCTGGAGCCCAGTTGTAGAAGTTGCTGGTCGTGTCTGTAGTGACCCACTGGAACCCCATCAGCTCTGTGGAGGAGTCCGGACAACCTGCAGAGAGGGGCAGATTTGTAGCTAACAAAACCCTTCAGCCAATCATCGCCGCCGCCCTCCTCGGCCCCATCACCACCTCTGCAGCCATCGCATGACAACTCTTTCACAAGCACCGTTTCTCTACTTATTATTATTTCTCTACCTATATATTATTTATTATTATTTGTCTGTGTTTATTTCTTGATTGAAAATTACATTATTAGTGTCTCATATATTGTCAATCCACACCTATGAACCTCTTGAACAATGTGCAAGTGAAAATATCTGTCACACACTGCGTAAGCTAACAGAAACAATTGGAGAAATATGTCTGGAAATCCTACATATTGTGCTTTTACCCTAACATTGGAGTATATGTTTTAGCACTCTTCTTTTCCTTTTGGCTGCTCTCTAAATTGTTCGCAACAACAAAGCTTTATGAATTCCTGATGCGACCCTCCCCATTGATCTGGGCTTGGGACCAGGACCAAAAGTATGTGTGTGGGCTTGTGATCACTTAAGGCCAGATTTTTAGCTGCAGCTAGCATTAGCAAAAAAACTCAAACCTTTTGGCTCTTAATTCACATTTTTTAGCTTACACATTTCCGTTTTAGAGATTTTGAGATGAAAAACCATGTTGGGACCACTGGTGCTGTAAATGGCTTGTTACTTCCTTTGAGGACATACAATTGTGAGGGTAAAGACAGCTTCTTTAAACTGAAGATACTGTCTGTGATTAAACAGACCAGTTCAAATGTATTTTAAGTTTTTTATGAACTTCTGCTTAGCCTTTGTATCGTCTGTGGCTCTCGTGCTTTGTATTCCCTGAACTCTGACTTCATTCCAAATATAGAAACAAAGCTTTAGAGAGTGATGGCTCTAATGACTCGGCTTCATTAAATAACTGTGGTACATAACGTCACTTTAGTGCTGCTGTTACTCATGAATAATGTGGTGGGTTTCCTCTGTAAACTAGTATGGTCTAGACCTGCTCTGACTGGAAAGTGTCAGGAGACAACTTTGCTGTATAGCACTATATAATAAAATGAATGACATGTTGTATTATTGGTCTGTTAGCTGTTAGCTATGTTCTATCTATCACTGTCCAAGCACTTCCATTGAGCAACATCTTCACATTGTGCTATTGAAGACGTCACAGCTTTAAAAGAGAAAACATTCAAATGATGAGGGAGAAAGAATTTTAATTTTAATTATTTTTAGTTGTTTTTTCCTCCCAAATTCTTACTTTTAAGTCATTATATAAAGATTTAACTTACACCAGTTTAAATAGTAAATGGCATGGATTTTACATAGCACTTTCCCACCTACTAGGCACTCAACGTGCTTTACACATCTCTGTAACGGTTCTCAGTCATCCAGGTAATCAAGTTTACACATCCTAAAATAACACTTTAATTCACTGTGCAGTATCTACCCACCTTTGGGGAGGTGTAACCCGATCCAGTATCTCCCTGTAGAGTTTCCCAATAAGATGGACACGACGTCATGAGCCACAGAGGAGCGCACGGTCATCGGGAGTCCACTCTGCTGGCTACATTTGTCCTGCGCACCCCTGAAGTCCCTGCTGGAGTCCTGGAACACGGCAAAGCACTGCTTCCCGAGGCAATACCCCCCGCTCGGCTGCTGCTGCCCCCGAGCTGCCCCTAAAAGGAAAGACAGGAGGAGAAGCGCCGACACATCCCTCATCTTCAGACCCTTATGTCTATCTGCCCCTTATGTCTATCTGCCCTTTATAAGCCCCTGACTCCATGTTGACGAGCCGCACTGGAGGAAGGAAATGGGTCCTAATCAGTCCTCTAACTGTACCCTGTTCTGCCTTACACACAGGGGGGCATTCCCAACACCCCTTCCTCTCGCTTTAGCTCCTCCTCAGACTAAAACTGCACTCTGAGACCAAGCAGACAAACTGGGATCACTCTTTAAGGAGCTGTATGCAGTTTTAGCACTCAGAGCTTAAAGCTACTGGGGGCAAATTTAGCCACAGTGTTAATAAATCATAAATAGTCCAGCTTCATGTAGCTTTAGCAGGATTAAGAAAAGTAATATGCAGGCCAGAAGGTTTGGTCATTGACTTATGGAGGCTATAAATAACAGGTAGTGACATTGCAGATAAATCATAAATAATAATAAATAAATAAATCACATCTGGTAAAAGGTACACATGATGCCTGGTCGAGAAACATACATTTCTATGGAGCGCTCCCCACAGTTCATACTGTCGTTGTGTCCTTGAGCAAGACACTTAACCCACCTTGCCTCCAGTGGTGTTCAGGCTGTAACACTGGTGAATAAAAGCTTAATGTAAGTCACTTTGAATAAAAAGCGTCTGCTAAAATGTAAAAAAATGTGACACTGGTGAATGAAAGCATCTGCTAAATGACTAAATGTAAATGTATAAAGATATCTTCATATGTGGGGATTTCAACATAGATCTTTTAAAAGTAAAAACACAAACTTACAGAGAACGCGCCTCCAGAATCACTTCACTTCATTGCTTCACCTTAATCAATAATATTTTCACTATTTTCACTAATAATTCATATTTTCAACTAAACAAAATTAAAGACTAAACTGGGATGGTGTCTTGGGGTAAACAATGTGGAGCATATGAAAACTTTATAAGTGTATTCAAACAACTGTATGACTCTCACTGCCCAATAACAAAACAGAAGTATATAATAAATCTGGTCCATGGATGACTAAAGGATTTGTTAATGCATGTTAAAAGAAAAATACATTGTATAGAACATTTATAAGGAACAGTCTGAAACAAAAATGATATAAAAATGAACTAACAAATATCATCAGAAAATGTAAAAAAGATTATGATAGAAATAAAAACAATATGAAAGGTCTATGGAATGTGATGAATCAGGCAATGAACAAGGATCTTAAAGATGTTTCAGTTCTGAACTGGAGGCTAAGATTGATACAACAAATGACACAAATGTTCTCAACAGTATTATAGACAATACAAAGTCTTTATTTATGTAATAACTAACGATGCAAAGCCTCTCAGTCATATTTGTATTGTATCATTGTGTACAGCAGAATTCTCAAACCAAAGGAAAGTCGCAAAGGTTATTCAAATCCATAAAAGTGGAGACAAACTACAGACCTATCTCCATATTGCTCCAACTATCCAAAAATCACATCATTATTATTGCAACTTGGGTTTGGAACAGCAGAATATGGAGAAGAGTTACAGAAAGATCAGGTGTGGATCAGTACTGGGGCCAAAACTATTTTTGATCAATATTAATGATTCCTATTTGCAGATGATACCACTATTACAATAAACAGAATGAATTATTGGTTCAACAGTAATATGTTGTCATTAAATATATAAAAAACAAAAAACTATACTATTTGGAAAACATAGAAAAGATGATCAAACAGAGATACCAACTGATAAAGTAAAATTACAAAGAGTAAATGAGCCTACATTTCTGGATGTGATCCTCAGTCACAATGTTAAACCTGAAATAGCTAATATTTGTTCCAAAGTGGCTAAAAGCATTGCTATAATGGGTCTCCATCTTATGTTGCTCACTCATCCTACCGTATATTAATTACTGTACTGAAATCTGTGGAAATACCTTCAAGAGCCATTTTGAGACATTATACAGACTCCAGAAAAATGCCATCAGAATTATACACAATATGGGATTTACAGTTCATACCAACACACTGTTTTTGAATCACATACCTTAAAACTTAAAAAAAAAATAACATTTTTATTAATATATAAAGCTAAAAACATTCAACTCCCCAGTAATATTCAAAAAATGTATAGCGAGGGGGTCATAAGTTAAGGGGAGAATACAACTTAAAGGTACAATGTGTTCTTACAACATTAAAGAGACGAGAATTACTCGAAATGTTGTGATTCTGTGGAACCGACTGGACAGTGGTATAGAGGGTGTAGCAACATTAACAAAATTTACATTTTAACAAATATTCTTTATTGTAATAACTAATTGTAAATAAAACAAAGAATATCAATTAAAATAAATTCAAACAATTACAATTATTGTAATAATTAATTAGATGATAGTTAAAATTGTAGAAATGATAGTTGTTTTTTTGTTCTTTATATTAATTGTGAACAGGGGTAGGTGAAATAAGTCATAATTTCAGCCTACACCCTTTTAGTCAGTATGTTGTGTTTAATTTTTTTAAAAGGTCTTTTTTTTTTTTTTTGACAAAAAAACAATTAAACACACCCAGATGAGTTCACATTAGGAAACACAGAGACAAAAACATTTTATGTTCATAAATGGCTCTTGCATTTAAGATTCCATGTTCAAAAAAGAAGAAGTTTTAAGAATCAAACTAAAAGCTCCATTCACTGGGCTCTAGCTAGCATTAAATATCTGTTTTAAAGAGATGCAACAACAAAAGTGTTGTATATTTTCTTTTTAATGTAACATATATTTCATCTTTAAAAGGCTACATGTTTCTTAGTGATGCATAACTGCAATAAAAGCTGCCTCAAGTGTATCATATGAGCAGAACATTCATTAAGTCAAGACTGTACATACATTTTTTAAATATTTAATATTTTTACTTTGTGTTTACTCCAACTGTAACGCCAACTATTTACAGCAGGGGGAGGATTAAACAAGAAGACAAAAAGTATAATTTAATGCATTTAAGCTGTGACTCTGTAAATCTTTTGTCTAATGGCCAAAGCAGAATGTCAGTCTGTGTTTTTCTAACGTGTGTGTGGTGTAGTGTGTGTGGCATAAGTATCTCGGTATTTCTTCCCATGTTATATGTACTGGGTCTGTCTCTCAGTCTGAGTTCATAAAAGTTTAGTTTAACTCCAGTGTCAGTCATGACTTGGTCTCAGTGAGCACAATTTTGACGACAACATGACATAATTCTCCATGAGTCCAGTTTGTAGCAGCCACCGCAGTTAAACTGGTGACACTTAGATTACACTTGATATTGTATCTACAATGTAACACTCTGTGTAACAAACTGTAATAACATGTAACTATATAGTACATACATAATGGAATTGTGGTACTTACATATTGCAGGTAGGGGTTATGGTTATGGTTAAGGTTAAGGTATGTATGTAGTTACATGTTATTATCATTTGTTACACCGTATGTTACATTGTACTTGATGAGGTAGATACAATGTATCAAGTGTAGTGTCAAATAAAGTGTGAGTAAAATTTTGATCATCTCTGTTATATGATTTAATTTATTAAAACTTCAAAACTGATTCTGAAGTACATTGTTGTCATGACTTTCCTCAAAACCCCACACACCTGCAGCATAGACTAAAATGGAGCCAACCGTTAAATCAAAAAGTTTTGTAAAAACAGAATAGACAAGATCAGCCAAATGTTACTTTTTACGGACCCTAATGCCCTTCCTTCTGATTCTGAGAACAGCTTTATCCCATCTGTAAAGTACAGAAACTATAAGGATTTTTAGTTCCGTTTTTGGCAGAGGCAGATGACTACCAACTTGTTCTTACATATTTAGACTCTAAAAAAACCTTATTATATTGTTTGTCAGACTCCTTTAACATGTGTTTCTATGCCAAACTCCACTGTGGGAAATGGAAAGTCTTGAGTCTCTTACAGAAAAGCACAGGCCTCTTGAGTGTATTTTCCAAAGTAAACGCAAACAATAAATGTTGTTGTCAAGGTAAATATTTGCTACCACATGCCCTGCCTTCCTCACTGAGCATGAACCAAGAGGCCTGGGTGAAGGACACAATGAGAAAAGAGAATGTGGGCTGGGGTGCAGTGTGATTTGACTAAATCTGTTTCATTGGGAGTTGGTGTGTTTTTGACTGTGTTTGACAGGAACAAGGACACTGACCAAATGCATTGGTTTGTAAATGTAAACATATTCAGTTTATGTTTCTAGTGACACAAATATCAGCCCATACACTGAGGCTATCTTTGGACCAACAGTGGAACAGGATTCACAGTGATCTGTCATTTATGAAAGAGAGAAAGTCAAAATCAAGACTTCCCAGAATGAACAGTATGATTTCTACTGATTTAAGTTCAACAAAACATTTGAATAAAATAAGTCATTGTTGCTCCATGTTTAGGACAGGTATATGAACTTTGCTAAGCATTTATATTTGCTGTAATGATGCAGTATAATCCAGTAACAATAAATAAATAAAATAAAATAAATAAAAAGAGCTTGTTTTGTCATTTGTTTTTTGTTTGTATTGTGTTTTGAGTGATCTGTTTGATTTGATTTGTCTAGTATTTTTACACAACAAACAAATTAAAGTTAAACAAATGTTTTGCTTTTCTGTTTGTTTGTTGTACCGTGTTTTGTCTTGTTTTTTTTTCTAAAGATTGTTTTTCGTTTGACCCAAACAAACATGAGGTTCCTGTAGGAGAGACGTATCCGGGGAAGGTTCAACTGGGTTTGTTGTAAAGGGCTGAGGTTTGAATACATACCCAAACAAAGCAAAGGAAGTTAAAATGAAATAAATAAAAAAATACATTTGTTATTTTATCTGTTGGAGGGTTCACGTGGCAGAGTGGTTAGTCCTACTGTCTCACAGAAGGTCGGGAGTTCGGCCTTTCTGTGGAGTCTGCATCTCCTCCCTGTCTTACTGTGTCATGTTGCTGTTCTTATCTGGTACTCCAGCTTCCTCCCACCGTCCGAAGACAAGCATGTATAAGTCAAAAGGTCTATTGGCAAATAATAGTGAGTGAGTGAAGTGTTAGCCCTGAAGTGTAAGCCCAAAGTTGTTGGGATAGGCTCCAGTCACCTGCGACCCCTAACTTGAAAAAAAAATTTTTATTGTTGGTAATATTGAAAAAGGTTAAAACAAAGGCATCTGAATGTATTTATTGATTTTGAGTTCAGCTGATATAAGAGCTGAGCTCTTATCTCTAGAGGGAGGGGTTTGACCTGAATCTAACTCTGATTGGACCAGGCTGTTCTGGTCTCACTGTTGTTAATTTGAAAGGACAGTGTTACTCCTGATGTGAGAGTCGTTAAAGGCTCAGGTGAACTATTAGCAAAACTGTTCCCTTCAGGTGGTAATGTACTTTAGAACTGTTTTAGTTTCAGAACATTGTTGTAAATGGCTGGCAGCTGATAATGGAGGCCTCCTCCTCTGTTCAGTGAAGGCTTTTCCATCTTAACAAAAATGTATTCCTTTACTCCACAGACGTGTTTGTTGTATTGTGTTTTGTCTGTTTTAGTCTAAAGCTTTTTTTTAACACAAAATAAATGAATAGTTTTAAAAAATAAACAACTAATTTTTTTAGTTTCTTTGTTTCTTTGCAAATGCTCTTCGGCCTGTATTTGTTTTGACACAAACAAACAAACAAATGAATGCATGAATTAACTTAAAATTAAATAACTGAAGTTAAATAAATACATTTGTTTTAACACAAGAACAATTAAAGCAACATTAAGTTTAATAAATAAATAAGTAGTGTTTATTGGTGTGCGTCAGATTTGTATATTTGGAGCTGGAGGATATTGTTAATGTGGTAAAGTAGTATTTAATGTTAGACGTGCTCTGGGTAAAATGCACAAAATATGAGTAAAATGTTTTCAAAAGTGTATTATCAGATAGATCATAATAACGTTTTTTAAAGCTTCATAAATCCCCATACTAGATGTCATTACTTCCTTTTCCTACAAGTGGACAAACTGATGTGGACATCTGTGGACAAACTGATGTGGACATCTGTGGACAAACTGATGTGGACATCTGTGGACAAACTGATGTGACATCTGTGGACAAACTGATGTAGACATCTGTGGACAAACTGATGTGGACATCTGTGGACAAACTGATGTAGACATCTGTGGACAAACTGATGTGGACATCTGTGGACAAACTGATGTGGACATCTGTGGACAAACTGATGTGGACATCTGTGGACAAACTGATGTGGACATCTGTGGACAAACTGATGTAGACATCTGTGGACAAACTGATGTAGACATCTGTGGACAAACTGATGTGGACATCTGTGGACAAACTGATGTGGACATCTGTGGACAGCACAGAAGCACAGAAGGGCCAGTCCTGCTGGAGTCGACTCCACCTCAAAGAGAAAACTTATAATATATAAGCTATAATATACTATTTAAAAAAAAGATTTTTTTTTGTGTATTTTGTGTAACGTTATCTGTGAAATTTCTTAAAATTTGAGTAAAACGAAAAGCCATTAGAGAGAGAATAAATCACTTCATATGGGTTTGTGTAGGGCCTTCTTATTGTAACAGTGTAAGAAAATACTGTTTACAACTGATTGTAAATATATATATATATATTATTTTAACACAGCAGAACCACAGATGAATAGATAGAACAGTGAAAACAGCACATACTTGTTTTACATTTATACATACAGTTGGTCTATATTCGGATCTATTTAGGGCTGGTCTTGACCTATAGGACCTGTTGGTGCTCTAATGGCTGTATAATAAAATACAACAACGTAAATACAAGTCTTTATTGATTCTACTGTGAGAGGATGTGGACATTGCAGTTGAGACAAAAT
Organism: Perccottus glenii; assembly: GCA_024416835.2. Taxonomy (NCBI): domain Eukaryota; kingdom Metazoa; phylum Chordata; class Actinopteri; order Gobiiformes; family Odontobutidae; genus Perccottus; species Perccottus glenii. The sequence continues at coordinate 21,141,068 of CM044564.2, forward strand.
ATTCTTGTACAACATTAGCAGCACAGACTTACATTCATGTTGTGTTCTCTACAGTGCAAGTCGAGCAGCAAGAGGTTCTTCAGTGAGCAACAGGAGCAATGTATTCATAAAAATACAGCTAGATACAGTGATTTATGACAGAATGCAAAAGTAGCCATCATGAAAAATACTCATAGATTGGTTACAAACAGGTTAAAACTGCAGACGAGCATCATAAAGTGTTTCAGACAGTGTGCCATATCAAATAGAATGGAAATATTAGTGTTTGAAAATAGACATACAAACTTGAAGTTCAACAGTGTCTTACAAACTTAAGTATCTCACAGTATCATTTACAAATCATAAATCCAATATCAGTAATCTAAAGTATGGAGGCCGTCTGTGTTCTCTCACATTACTGGAAAGGTGGTTGGCTGTTTAAAATGTTAAACACAAACTTTATGGAGAGATGTTTGTCCTAAAGTATATTTTAGTACCATTTCAAGCATCAGTTATACCATCTTTGTGGTATTTCATTTCAACAGAATTAAACTGCAATTAGAGTGCATTGAAATCTCAAAATAGAATACTGCAATAACAATACTTTTGTACTTAACAGATCCCCTAGTTTGCAGTGTACTGGAGTTTGCGTTCTCTTCTAAAGCCTCACAAAAGATAACACTTAAACATTTAAAATGAGAACAAGATGTGAAACCTTTTTGGTTCAGATTACATTCAGAATCATTTCAGATGAAACACAACATCCTTTGTCATGAGCTGCAGGTGACAGAATGAACCAGGCCTCCATCATGCCTGCACCACTGTCACTGTGTGTTCCATCATAATCCACAGACAGCTAGTCCTGGCTGGCCGTGTCCAGCCTGGTCCTTGCTGGTCCCATGTGGACAGAGCCTCTAATACACCACAGTGAGTCAGAGCCTGTGACTTTCGGTCTTGAACTGTCTGTCAAAGGACAGTCTCTTGTAGGTCTCAGTGGAGACCTGCTGCAGGGTGAAGATGTCCATGTCATGTTGGAGTTGAACCCTGCCGCAGCGTCGGACCAGACTCTGGACCAGGAAGTAGAGCAGAGCAACACAGAGCAGAGTGAACACTGTGATGCCTAGGACGCTGCCCGTCCTCACATAGGACGGCACCACTGTGGGGTAGATCTTGGATGCTGTGGGGTAGACCGGAACCAGGCCGGAGCCATCCTCATTGGCCACACACGTGTTGTCGTCCAGCAGCTGATAGCCCGCCTCACACAGACACCTGAAGCCCCCAAAGAGGTTCTCACAAAGGTGATTGCACGGCTCCTCCATCTCACACTCGTCGATGTCGGTGCAGACCACGCCCTCTTCCCTCAGGTCCCCGATGTAACCATCGGGGCAGTAGCACTGGTCCTGGCCGCGCTCACACCTGGGGGGACAGTCCTGCTCGAGACAGTACTGCTCACATTTGGTGGGGTTGTGGGGGGACACCCTGAAGCCGCTGTTGCAGGTGCAGAATACAGTGCCCTGCAGCACATCACAATTGTGCTCACAGAGAAAGCAGAGGGACGTGTTCACACACACCCCATGCTCCAGGTCGTGGTCTTTCTGACACTGGCACTTGTAAAACCCGTCCAAGTTCACACACTCCTGTCCTGGGTCGGAGCACAGGGTCCTGTCCTCAGAGCACTCGTCCACGTCCACACAGCGGCCTCCTGCCCCCAACTTGAAACCCTCTCTACAACTACACTCCCATGAGTCCCCCTTCTTTAAGCACTGGTGCGTGCATGAGGCACAGGGGTCTTCTGTGCACGTGAAGTTATTGTGATGGAGGTTCTGTCCCGTGGGGCACGTGCACGTGTCTGTGCTGGCGTTACAGGCATGCTCGCACCCGCCGCTCATCACTTCACATTCCCAGGGAGCCTGCTGCCACTGGGGGCCCAAACACACGTGCTTGGAGTCCGGTGGGCGGCCTGGCGCGCGCACCACGGCCACAGTCCCTATCGGGAACACGGCCCTCACCTCAAAGCCCCACGCCGTGGTGTAGTTGACGTGCGCGCCCCCACTCACCGGCAGCGCCTTGCACGTGCTGTTTAAGGAGAACTGGCATATGAACCCGTCCAGTTGCTGTGTGCACGAGCAGTTATGGAACTCTATCTGCTCCCCGGACATGGTCGCGCACGTGCACTTCTCCTTCTCTACCTTCTGGTCCGCTCTGTGAATCCAGTAGGTTCCGCGCGGCACCGGCAGCTTCCCCCAGTGGTTCAAGTCGTACAGCTGTCCCCCCACGTCTTGGCACGAGCTCTGAGCTTTCGCGAAGTCCCGGGACTCGAGGAAGAGCGCGAAGCACTTGTTGACTTCACAAAGTCCGTGCGGCGCGTTCCCCGCGGTGCAGAGGAACAAGACGCAAAGCGGCAGCGCGCGCTTTGACACAAACATAATGTGATCAGTTAAAGTTAGAGTCCGCGGCTTGAGCAAAGACTGGACTATGCGCTTAGCCTCCATTTCTAACAGGTTCCTTCTGTTTGTGTCGAGGCTCCGAGGAACGCAATTCCGTCCCGGCACTGCAGTGGTCAGAGGGGTTTATAGTCCGCTCTGATGGCTCAGCCCCCACAGTGACCTTATCTCAAAGAAAAAAAAGAAGAGAAAGGAAACGGATTAAACTACGCACTGCACCCCTGATGTTTTAATAAGAGATTGACAGAAGCTTGGCCCACTCCTCTCAAAGGCATTTCCTCCGCTTTACACCGAACTGGGGGAGGGTCCAGCCCACGTCATCATATTACATCCCCCTGGAAACTGTCCAAATTAATCTCAGCTATTCTCTGGTTCATATTAATTTTATATTAATTTGCACATGTCCATAAGTCAAACAAAACTGTCCACGATACAATACAATACAATAGATTAATATTATTTTGATATCATATCAAATGTTATTCTCAAAAATGATTGTATCATCGGACGACGTCATCTGGTACCTATAGACTAGTCCTGAACATTTAGGGTCCAGACATTAGACTCCAATCTTGTTCGCCCTTTTGTAGTCATACACACTGACAACCCCAGTGTGATTTTAAAATGACATTTTTTTCAATTCAATAAAGGAATGGATGAGTTTGGGAGCATCATTAGCTGTGGGGCCCTAAGCAGCTTCCTCCTTTCTCTCTCATCCCTCTCCTTATTTCAGTTTTCCCATTTGGCCATTAACAACAGCTATTTGCGGTTGTTGGTGTTGTAACTCTTGATTTTTTTCCAGGCACTGCTATTGCGTTAATTTCAGATGAACTTGAAAATCATATGCGGCACACAAAGGATTTCACATTTACATTTTATTAATTTAGCTTTAATTCAAAGGGACTTACATTAAGCTTCTATTCACCAGTGTTACAGCTGGAACACCACTGGAGGCAAGGTGGGTTAAGTGTCTTGTCCAAGGACACAACAGCAGTGTGAACTGTGATGAGAGCGGGAATTGAACCGCCAACCTCCTGGTCATAAGGTACACACTCACACTCACTCACACTGGTTGAGGGTGTAGGCACACGCTCACACTCACTCACACTGGTTGTAGCTGTAGGTACACGCTCACACTCACTCACACTGTTTTCATCTGTAGGTACACACACTCACTCACACTGGTTGTAGGTGTAGGCACATGCTCACACTCACTCACACTGGTTGTAGGAGTAGGTACACGCTCACACTCACATTAGTTGTAGGTGTAGACACACGCTTACACTCACTCACACTGGTTGTAGCTGTAGGTACACGCTCACACTCACACGCGTTGTAGGTGAAGGTACACGCTCACACTCACTCACACTGGTTGTAGGTGTAGGCACACGCTCACACTAGTTGTAGCTGTAGGTACACGCTCACACTCACTCACACGAGTTGTAGGTGTAGGCACACGCTCACACTCACTCACACTGTTTGCATCTGTAGGTACACACTCACTCACACTGGTTGTATCTGTAGGTACACGCTCACACTCACTCACACTGTTTGCATCTGTAGGTACACGCTCATACTCACACTGGTTGTATCTGTAGGTACACGCTCACACTTACTCACACTGTTTGCATCTGTAGGTACACACTCACTCACACTGGTTGTATCTGTAGGTACACACTCACTCACACTGGTTGTATCTGTAGGTACACGCTCACACTCACTCACACTGGTTGTAGGTGTAGGTACACGCTCACACTCACACTAGTTGTAGCTGTAGGTACACGCTTACCCTCACTCACACTGGTTGAGGGTGTAGGTACACGCTCACACTCACTCACACTGGTTGTAGGTGTAGGTACACGCTCACACTCACACTAGTTGTAGCTGTAGGTACATGCTTACCCTCACTCACACTGGTTGAGGGTGTAGGCACACGCTCACACTCACTCACACTGGTTGAGGGTTCAGGCACATGCTCACACTCACTCACACTGGTTGAGGGTGTAGGCACACGCTCACACTCACTCACACTGGTTGTAGCTGTAGGTACACGCTCACACTCACTCACACTGGTTGTAGCTGTAGGTACACGCTCACACTCACTCACACTGGTTGTAGCTGTAGGTACACGCTCACACTCACTCACACTGGTTGTAGCTGTAGGCACACGCTCACACTCACTCACACTGGTTGTAGCTGTAGGTACACGCCACACTCACTCACACTGGTTGTAGCTGTAGGTACACGCTCACACTCACTCACACTGGTTGTAGCTGTAGGCACATGCTCACACTCACTCACACTGGTTGTAGCTGTAGGTACACGCTCACACTCACTCACACTGGTTGTAGCTGTAGGCACACGCTCACACTCACTCACACTGGTTGAGGGTGTAGGCACATGCTCACACTCACTCACACTGGTTGTAGCTGTAGGCACACGCTCACACTGGTTGTAGCAGTAGGTATATGCTCACACTCACTCACACACACTGGTTGTAGGTGTAGGTGCACACTCACACGAGTTGTAGGTGTAGGTACACGCTCACACTCACTCACACGAGTTGTAGCTGTAGGTACATGCTCACACACCTACTGTAGGTACAACTACAAGTACATGGTTTTTACTTTTTACTTAAAGGAATTACTGAAAGGTGGAGTACTTCCTCCATGGTGATGGAGGAAGTACAGATGATGATATGTACTGCAGGTTGAACCATGATTTAAAATAGAAAAATATTTGAAAAATGACTAAGAAATTAGGAAGCTGGAAGGACTTCCTTAAGACAATAATAGTCATTAAATCTATATTTATGTGGTAACTATGTTGCGCAGGAAGAGAAGTCAACAGTGACTGGATCTAAACGGGTCATAAAACCTGAAGCTTCCTGGAGTACTCAGGGTGGGGACATTGTCAGTGCATCAGTTTGATGAAATCACAGGAAAGTAACCACAGGAAATAGATTCACTCCCAAAATGACAAACGGTGACTCAGTAGATGTGCCAACAGTGGTTTGTATCAGAGGTATTCAGTGGTACCATAAATAAACCTGGTCTTTGTCCTGGAACGAAGCGGGATGTGACTTTGTTCTGGTCCTGGAAACCAAATCAGTGTTTTTGTTGGAGTAGTCTGGTTTGAGATGCGCACTGTTATGATGGCGTCTTGCGGTGGATGACCACGGTCCAAAGCGGCGGCCCACAGTTTGTGTTCTCAAACGACACAAAGCAGAGCAGCCCGTCTGAGTAAATGTTTTCTCTGATAAGTAAAGTGCCTTTAGTGTCCATGCGGAGGTACCCCAGAGGTGCTCCTCACACTGTTTTTCCTCTGACAGTGAGGACACGTGCCAGAGGTATACCCCGTTGGTTTTGGTAGAGCAATGCCACATAAAACACAGCCTAGTTAAATCCTCAGCTTGGGTTTGTTTGTTTGTTTTAGGTCAATTCTGTTTTTCTGTGCCTTTCTATCTGCATACTTGCATGACTAAGTCTAAAATGATGAAAATATGGAAGCTAGCTACAGAACACCCTAATTTGTTTATGAGTGGGGATATACCTGCAGTTTGAGTACACACACCACATCACCTTGCTTTATACAGTCTTTATTTGATGCATCCAAGGTGCGTGGCCACAAAAAACAAGGGCCTTTTACATGAACATACTGATTAGGAAAACGCTACAATCATGTTGATTTGCTTTGACATGACAACTCTACAACATACTCTGCGTTCCCACTGAGCCAAACAAAACAATGTAGTATTGATGCCAGACAGAGATGGGGACTCGTAAGTCAAGTGTGGGAAAGAGCTTCCAGCGGAACCTTTTAAAATAAAACACTCTATCGTGAACATCCAAAATCTATTACAATTTTTTCTGTGAGGACCAGTAGAAAATGAGGGGGGTTGGGGACCCCTGCAGTACAGGGTTGTACTGTAGTAGTACACCGTTAGACTTGTTTCTATTGGATTTGTTCTTAGACAATAGAATGACAGAAAGTTCAGTCAGTTTTACCAAAGGAGTGTTTGACGTGAGCCATGAACACCTGCAGTGCTGACCCTGCAGGACGGGATGAGCCGGAACACTGTTTTCGTAACCTTTGCCCAACTCTTTTACCGCTTCAGGCTTTTATTGCTGTTTCCAAAATAGTGGTAAGACTCCGACAGGCAGCACAGAAGGGCAGATCTGTCTGTGTCCCAGAAGGAAAAGGGAGGTACTTCCATGTCCTGGATAGGGATGAAAGGAAGCCCGCAGAGGTAGCAGAGTTGGCTTCATTCTCCACAAAGGGGGAAGAATGAAGAGAATGGTGGTCATTCTTGAAGGCTGGTGCAAGGATTTATAAGTGAGGACCACAGTGTCCTGTCATCAGAGGTGTACACAACAAACAACAGCCACATGTCTCTGGGGTGAGGTGGTCTTTACCTACTCACACCTACAACAGATACCCAGGTACTAAACTGCCTCTGAAAGCATTGGGATAAACATACAACCAATCAGAGTTATGTCATATCACATCAACACAGTGCAGGATAAAAAAAATGCAAAGAGCATTTTTTGCTCAAGAAAACAGTGACTTATTATTACTGTTATTATCCTGTTCTGAGACAGAAAGCAGCCCAACAAAGGCCTAGTTTCTACAAGGAGTCATTGCACCTTTATTTTAAATGTCTCCCGCCTCAGTTCAATGGACACAAAGTTTACATGACTAAAGTTTTTAATAAGACTGGACTTCATGTATATATAATATCTATATTGTACTATATTTATTTAATTGAGCATTTAACACTCTAGCCGTGTGTTTTTAGCCTGTAAAAAGAGTCAGATTAATACCTTAACCTATAGGCAAAACAATGTGTGCATTACTGTATGAAACACTAAAAGGTGTTACAGAGGATGTTTTTGACGATAGAGAAACCAACAACTGTACCTACAAACTGAGTTTTTGAAATGAGCGCCCCCCTCCTTTACAGCTCATTTCAAGTGAACACCTCCCAAATATAATGCATTACATGGTAATAGTGGGAGTACTGTTGAGCGAGTTAGTACTCCCACTATTACTCATTGCTTTACTAAACTGCCTGTTGATTTACAGTGTCAGAATACAAGTTTGTATCTTTCCTGATCTCCCGAAAATCAATTATTTTAAACAAGTTACCGCTCCAGCAGAAATCTGGCCACAGACATGTCAAAAGGAAGCCCTTTCTGTCTTTAAAGCACGCCATTGTAAAATATATTCCTCAAAAGAAGATTTTCTTTTGCCACTACCGGCTTTAGGTTGTTTCTTAGTCATTTTGCAAAATCTGGCAGAGCAACAATGCATGAAAGCCAGAAATAGCACACTCTATGCATGCGCAGCAACTGGAACACGCGTGCATAAATCTGAGTTAGTGAACACTCCTAGTGCTGGGAGCGCAGTTTGGAATCAGATACGTGTGGTTTTAATTACAAACCACTAAAATTAGCAGCTTGTCTCTTTGTCTTGTAATTTGCATTGAGCACCACGCATCTGTTTTTTTATTTGCAACTCGTCTCCTGAGGCCCCCTGGAGTCGCTCTAGGTAGTCGCCTCGCCTGTACCCTGGTGTGAGGCCCAAATAGTCTGCAGAAACACTAATGATAACAACATAAACACACATTTTGAGCAGCAGCTTCGGGACAAGGCCTGAACCAGAATCCGAATTTGTACTCAGCAACAAAGTTTTTTTAAAATCATCTCTTACTTGTAATTTTAAAGATGTTTCAAATTAAAGGTGCATCACGGAAGATCCAGAGTTTTTGTACTGGTGTGCCACCTCTGGCATTAGCGGTACTGCATCCAGGGAGCTCCGTGAAGTTGGCCCCTCATCAAACGCAGATTGACTCCAAAACTATCTAGTTCGTTTGTGCTTTGTTTGTGCTAGTTTGAACAAATAACCACCGAAGAAAACTCTGCCGCTGCACAAGTCATTGATGTTTACAGAGAAGCCTTGAGGAAAGAAAAGTTATACTTCTGCAAGTTTATTCTTTGACAAACTTTATTGAGAGTAAATATTTGACTCTTGAGTGCAGACACAGCAGTAAAGACTCTTGAAACATGGGACATAAAAGAACCACTATGTTTGACAATGGAATGTTAATTGTAAAGCGTTGTTCAATAAAATGCAGCAGTTAGAGCTAACTTTGAATGATATATTATTGATTGCATGTAACATTTTTCTAAAATAGCTAGCGTTAGCTGAGCAGCTACATCAACAACTCACATAGCTTTCACCAAGGCCCGCCGTCTCAGCAGGATAAAGTTAGTGAACATATATCGGACAGGATAAACCTTTCTGCTCCTAAACCTTGTGTAACAACATCAGTGACAAGCTCCACAGTAAAACTCTGAGTATAGTAGAGAAATGTATATGACTGAGTGAAGGAGTTTGTCTTGTTTCTATGAACCATGACTGTACTAAATCAGTTTAGGTTGAGACAACATAAATGTAACCTTGCTGTATCATTTCAGCTTATCATTGTTTATTTCACTGTTAGTGTCCTTCAGAATACCTCCAACAAGAAGTTTAGCACAATATAGTGACAGATATGTAATCTATTAAAACCTTTCTTCTCAGGAGAGTTTCAAGCTCCTGTGGAGGAGAGCTCTGACAGTGACAGAAGAAGGAGGAGAGCAGGAGCTGGAGCTGTCAGTGAGGAGGACAGACTGAGGGGGCTCAGCTGCTGCCAGGACAACAGAGGCAGGTAGGTCATATATCTACAGAAATGATCACACACCCTAATAAACCTCTGTAATCTAAACAATGCTGGTTGTTCCATTTTCAGGTAAAGTTACAGCTGCTGTCGCAGGAGGATGACGTTCTCCAGATGTTTGGGACTCGTCTGCCAGGGTTTTTTCTGGGTGTGATGGAGCACAGACGAGCCACACCAGGACCAGCCGAACCAAACAGAGCTTGTGGTGCACCTGCCCGAACTGTAGAGTCATGCAAACAGATCTAGAAAACAAATACTGCCAAAGGATCCAACAGTGCTCTCCGCTGATATGCGGCAGTACACCTCGCCACAGATCCTAAAATAGATTGAATTTAGAGTCAACGTGACAAATATTAACTTTATTCACAACTGAGAGCCTTGCAGATGGGAACAGAAATCTATAACGAGGAAAACAATGATAATGATGATCCAATTTTGCTTTTTTGGTCACACTGGGTAAAACTATTCTTTTCTTGGTCTTATGCATACTCTTAACGGGTCCATGTCTGTGTTTTGAGTGCGCTACAGACCTGTCTGTTACTTGTGTTTGCAGGATTCATTTTTCTTCGTCGCTTGCGTTCCTTAGTTTAGTTATGGTGGCAAATCAGGAAGTTAGAACCAGGTAACCATGCACGTGCATTACGCCACGTCCACTAAAACAACGCGGGAGATTCTTTCCCAAACCATTCTCATTTAATTGACTGTACAGGCTTACAGAGGCAACCACTGAGAATTCAAAAAGGCTCATTCTGCACACCAGGCTTTTGCTGATTAATTATGACAAAACAAACAGACAGCCTCATAGGTTCACATATAGAGTGGCAAGAAAAAAGTATGTGAACATTTTGGAATTTCATGGTTTTCTAAATAAATTGGTCTTAAAAGTCTAAGTCAAGTGTATTGACAACATAATGTGTTTAAAAAATAGACACAAATTCTGATCTTTCATTTTTTTATTTAACACACTCATTCAACATTCAAAATGGCAGTGAACAAAGTATGTGAACCCTTGAGTTAATGACCTCAAAAAAACTAATTGGAGTCAGGTTTTAGCACACCTGGAGTCTCGTTACGATAATAAGTTTGGAGGTGTGGACTGCAGCTACTTTGACTGAAAAAAAACCCTCAAACTTTTGGAGTTTGCTCTGCACAAGGAGAACACACTTATGTGAGCCATGCCTCGCCAAAAGAGGAGCTACAATCAAGAATTGTTGCTTTACATAAAGCTGGAAAGGGTTACAAAGTTATTTCAAAAAGAGTCCCCGGTCTACAGTGGGGACTGGGAGCACACAATCTACAAATGGAGACGCTTTGGAACTGTTGCTACTCTACCAAGAAGTGGACGCCCAGTCAAAATGACACCAAGAGCACAACATCAATGAGGTAAAGAAACAACCCCGAATGACAGCCAAAGATTTGAAGGCATCATTGGAACTTGCTAATATCTCTGTTTGTGAGTCTACAATATGTAAAACACTAAACAAGCAGGGTATCCACAGCAGGACACCACAAAGGAAGCCACTGCTTACTAAAAAGAACAATGCTGCACGTCTTAAGTTTTCAAAAGAGCACATTGACACTCCACAGCAGAATTAGCAAAATGATGGTGGACTTTTGTTATAAAGTCTCCCAAGTGAGAGGGCATCTGTCCCACGGCTAAAGACTGGTCCAAACTCTGTCACGCAACAGGACAATGACCATCACATCAGCTGCAAAAATAAATCAAGATCAAAAGGAATGGTCTCATGAAGGTCCAGCCTCATGAAAGTTCACCTTAGGAGACCTAGCAAATTTCCAAGCTTTAAAACAAAGAACCTCCATTAAGATGTTAGGTACTGTCAATCATACATGAACTACACAATGGCAATGAAATAATGTGCTGTTCATTCAAGGTTTACTTCAAAAATAATTCAATCAATAACTTTTTTATAACTGTATATCTCACTATGGTAAATGTTAGATGTCTGAAAGCTTCCACAACTGATACCTCCATAGTCTTATGTATTTTTCTGTTTGTATTTTCTTCCAAATGTAATCATCTGGACTCTCCATAAATAAACTGGAACTATGCAAAAGCATTGTTATTATTTGCTAAAACCAAAGTAGGAATGCTTTTCTCAGATTTGAAATTTCATGTCCCACTTTCACTATTAACTCCTTCTAACAGGAAAACCACACGAGACAGCTGCATTTATTACCCTTTTTTATGTTTGGCCTGAAAAGTCTGAACGGGATGTGGCAGTGGCAGTGTGGGTATGCTGGCACCTTTCACTCCTTTTCCTGCAATTGTGTTTAACAGAGACAGTGCTACTCATTATCAAAGTGTCACAAAAACAATAACTGTTCAATTTTACACCCTTGATAAAAGTTAGTTAGTTTCCCAATACAGAGGAGAAGAGTAATGGACCATGACACATAAAAGCTCATGTGAAGGTCGGCTCCAATCATAAATTAAAATTCAGGCCTTTGTTGGAGCTCTTTGACTTTTTTGAAACACAAATGAAAGGTCAGGTTTTTCTCACACTCAACAATACTTTTCCGTCGAAAATGTGTGACTAATTGCAGACCCCTCTACTGTGACCTTGGCTAAACAGACCCTCTACAATGTATATGTCAATTTCAAGGTCTGGAAGCCAAGGCAATCAATTTTATTCATCGAAAGATATGATTTACTGGTTGGATTTAATTAATCTGTGGCTGAAAAAGCATCACATTTGCCATATTTCATTTTAAAATGGTTGGTAGGGTTTGAGGACCTTCATCATAATCTTTTGTCCGTGGGGAGTTGTTCGGGGCGTGTTCCAGGGGAGGAGGCTCCAAGGCCGAGCCAGGTTTCTGGGCTGGCCAGGGAACGCCTCAATATTCTGTCAGAAGAGTGGGAAGAAGTGTCAAGGGAGTAGGAATCTGGGCATCTGTGCTTTGACTGCTGCCCCATGACCTAGCTTTGGATGAGCAGAAGAAAATGGAATGGAAAAAGATTAAAACGTAGACACTAACTGCCAGCAAAACTTCATTTCAGAACAAGACATTTACCACCACATTCATGCGTATATCACTATTACTATTAGAGCTGTGCCATATCTTATTGCCCTCATTATTCTGTTAAATTTTTCTGGTAATAAAAAACTGCCATCTCCCAATATCAATGTTATTGCACTACAAAAAAAATTCTAATTCTATCTTGAAACGATGTTATACAAGATAGGATTTAGTTTATATTACGGAGACCCACCACTAAAAAGAAGACGGCTGCCTAAGGACTGTCTTGCAAAAATATGAACTAAATACTGTAATTATGACGTCTTTCCTCGTCATTACAAGATACTATTTTATTGTTATGTGCTTCTCTATCGCACAGAGGCATACAACAAAAACGTATAAAACAGTTCTGAACAGAACTGTTCTTTACATTGGTCTCTGTCACCGCACCAAGACACAAACAGCATCTGCTTAATGGGGATTCAAAAAGAAGCGTATGTTCCCTCTGAACTGTAGGTTGTAGTGTCTCACAAACAGATTCAAACCAATTGTAAACTAGAGACCTTGCCAGTAGCAGGTAGGCATGGGACAATAACCGTTTTTAAGGTGTACAGTGCCTTGCAAGAGTATTCGGCCCCCTTGAACTTTGCGACCTTTTGCCACATTTTAGGCTTCAAACATAAAGATATGAAATTTTTTATGAAGAATCAACAACAAGTGGGACACAATCATGAAGTGGAACGAAATTTATTGGATATTTCAAACTTTTTTAACAAATAATAAACTGAAAAATTGGGTGTGCAAAATTATTCAGCCCCCTTAACTTAATACTTTGTAGCGCCACCTTTTGCTGCGATTACAGCTGTAAGTCGCTTTGGGAATGTCTCTATCCGTTTTGCACATCAAGAGACTGAATTTTTTGCCCATTCCTCCTTGCAGAACAGCTCGAGCTCAGTGAGGTTGGATGGAGGGCATTTGTGAACAGCAGTTTGGCCATTCTAACACCTGGATATGTTTATTTGTGAACCATTCCATTGTAGATTTTGCTTTATGTTTTGGATCATTGTCTTGTTGGAAGACAAATCTCCGTCCCAGTCTCAGGTCTTTTGCAGACTCCATCAGGTTTTCTTCCAGAATGGTCCTGTATTTGGCTCCATCCATCTTCCCATCAATTTTAACCATCTTCCCTGTCCCTGCTGAAGAAAAGCAGGCCCAAACCATGATGCTGCCACCACCATGTTTGACAGTGGGGATGGTGTGTTCAGGGAATGAGCTGTGTTGCTTTAACGCCAAACATAACGTTTTGCATTGTTGCCAAAAACTTCGATTTTGGTTTCATCTTCTTCCACATGTTTGGTGTGTCTCCCAGGTGGCTTGTGGTAAACTTTAAACAACACTTTTTATGGATATTTTTAAGAAATGGCTTTCTTCTTGCCACTCTTCCATAAAGGCCAGATTTGTGCTGTATACAACTGATTGTTGTCCTATGGACAGAGTCTCCCACCTCAGCTGTAGATCTCTTCATCCAGAGTGATCAGGGGCCTCTTGGCTGCATCTCTGATCAGTCTTCTCCTTGTATGAGCTGAAAGTTTAGAGGGACGGCCAGGTCTTGGTAGATTTGCAGTGGTCTGATACTCCTTCCATTACAATATTATCACTTGCACTGTGCTCCTTGGGATGTTTAAAGCTTGGGAAATCTTTTTGTATCCAAATCCGGCTTTAAACTTCTCCACAACAGTATCTCGGACCTGCCCTTGTTCTTCATGATGCTCTCTGCGCTTTAAACGGACCTCTGAGACTATCACAGTGCAGGTGCATTTATACAGAGACTTGATTACACACAGGTGGATTACATTTATCATCATTAGTCATTTAGGTCAACATTGGATCATTCAGAGAGCCTCACTGAACTTCTGGAGAGAGTTTGCTGCACTGAAAGTAAAGGGGCTGAATAATTTTGCACGCCCAATTTTTCAGTTTTTATTTGTTAAAAAAGTTTGAAATATCCAATAAATTTCGTTCCACTTCATGATTGTGTCACACTTGTTGTTGATTCTTCACAAAAAACAGTTTCATATCTTTATGTTTGAAATGTGGCAAAAGGTCGCAAAGTTCAAGGGGGCTGAATACTTTCGCAAGGCACTGTACCGCGGTTGCAAAGGGCCGTGATAATTACTGTATCCTTCACCCACCCTATGACCCACTGTTACTGAAACATGGAACATTTATTGTTTGTATTTTTAACACCGTTCAACCTGTCTTCCTTTGTGTGTTCCCACCTCAGTAGCTGCAGAATTTCCTCTTGGCTTCCCACCCTCTCAGTTCCTTTTCCTACCTGCCAGCACATGGATCGTGGCATAAACAGACAGGAACAAGCCCATTCTGTGCTGCAGTTCTGTAGTGATCCTGTAAAACAGGCCCCTCAAGGAGGCCATATTGGCAGCCTGACAAAAACAATTTGAACTTTGTGTGAACCAAAAACATTCTGTATAAGAAGAAAGTTCTCATCTCACTTATAAGACGTTCATGAACCTAATTAATTGGTCATGAGCACACACAGATTTTGTCTCTTTTTACACCTTTTGTTCTTGATACAGGGGCCTAAAGTTAAAGGGCCTACAATAACATCAGACAAAGTATTGTTTTTAAATTTGGCTGGCTGGATGTAAACCGTGGAAACAAAAGAGTCGAAATGTGCAAACAATGACATACTTTTTCTTCAATGGTTATATCAGTTTAAAAATTTGAGACTCTCCTTCTATGTCAGAAACATGGTGGACTCTGCGTTTCCTTTAAACTTCTCATTGTAGAATTTCTCTGTACACCGACAAAATACTTTTTCCAAATCCCTTGTAATGTCAATGGACAGTCTCATCGACAGAACTGACTCCTTAATAACCTTCCCATTCCGTTGGACAATGTCTTTGGCTTTGTCTAACTTGGCATTCAGATTACCCTCCTGTCTAAGGCTTTCTTCCTCTGTCATTATTGAGCAGCGTGTCTGTGGTTAAGATGAACATGCTTTCTAGCTGGTTATACCCCTTACAAATGGTCCCTTTGTTACTTTGTTTTAATTTTCGTCCCTTGCGCTTTGCTGGGCTGTATTTTTTTTGTATTATTTATTTATTTTTATTTTTTTGTAATATTTTTTCAACAACCAATTTTCATATTTTTAATTGGAAGGTTTGGAAAGAGAGGATACATAATCTTTTCATAGGAACTCATATATTTACCACAGCTGGGGGCATATTTCTGCATCTTGACCTTTTATGAAAGATACCACATGTCTCTAACATGGATGACATCTATATTTATGTCTGTTAACGGGAACTGACCCTCTGCTCCTCCCTGTGGTATTACACAAAACTAATTTGTGCTGACATTCTGATTAGTCTCTTTTGGCCATGTTCCCACGCAGAAGGTCTTCCTATGGCCCCTGTATAAAGAAATGTTCTACAGTGCAAACATAAACAAAAGGAAGTAACCTGCAGTGTAAGGTTTTTGCTTGATTCATATCTTTGAGCTGACACTTGAATAAATGCAGTCCATGAGGCAGACAGAGCTGTTCAATGTAAAAAACACATTTTCTGTGGCGTGGTGTAAAAACAACATCATTCTTTCAAAGATGCACTGTGTAAAATGTTGAAGTCAATAGCTGAACAAAACGCAACTCATCAGTCATCTTTGTTTTTAATAGTGTAAATTCTAGGGATGCACCAGTATAGAAATGCAAGGCCAATTTTTTCATGCAATTTATTTATTAATTATGCAATCTGCAGATAGAGTGACTTTAGAATAACGTAGCCTACACAATAAAGTGAGATTCTCATTGAGCATCTACTCAGAGATAAGGACGATGAGGCTGACAGAACCAGCCACTGAAGCGTTAGGAGAGAGGAGGACATACAGCAGAGATTCTTTTTTAAAAACACAATTATTTCAGTTAATTTAATATTTCATATAAATAAAAGTTGCCCACACTTTAAGTCAGACATGAGAGTGATTGTGTTCAAACTGATAAAGTGGGAGTGACCTGGGTGCATTATGAAAACCAAGATGAATGCTGTAGGGTGGCACCAACAAAATGGAAATCTTGAGCAACAGCTTTAGCTTGGAAACACAAAGTAAAGGAAAGTGGAATGCGTTTATGTCTGAAACACCCATCACGGACTGATATCAGCGCAGGAGGAAAACAATGACCTCATGTTGGAAGCAGCATAAAGTTATAAGATGTACTTAGTATCAGCGACACTTACATTGTGGATGTGGTGTAGCGTGAATTCATCATGTGACATTTGCACTTGATAAATGAGTATATTTTCAACAAGCAGGGTGCAACTGCCTTACAGCAAGAAAGTTGTAGGTTCAATCACAGGGTCAGCTGAGCCTTCTGTGAGGTAAAAGGTGAATCTAAATTGCCCGTAGTGACTGAATGTGAGACAAATGCATAGGTCTCTTGAGGGTTCCCTCACACCAGGCAAACCATTCTGTACCCAGGCCAGAAAACTCCCCTAAATACTGGTTCCTTTGGCTGATGTGAGTGTTTGAGAACAGAACGCTTCCAGGGTTTCAGCACGGTTGAAAAAGGTGGGCCTAATGCAACTAATGCAACTACAAGCCATGTACATAATGTTGTACATGTCAGTTTGTCTCACAGTCCTTTCAAATAATTAAAAAGTTCAAAGTGGTTTGATGGTGAAATGGAGATCATGTGGTGCACGTGGTGGAGTAGTGAGTGCTCCTGCCTCACAGCAAGAAGGTTATGAGTTACAACACTGGGCCGACTTGAACATCCTCGGCCAACTCCGGCCTTTCTGTGAGTAGTCTATTCAGAGAATATAACACAAAAACCTTTTTTTTTTTAACTCATAGTGGTTGGGTGAAGCCATTTATTGTCAAATGACTGTTTACTCTTTTTAACTCATAATGACAACAGTAACTACCCAAATGACCCTGATCAAAACATACCCTGGTGATTTTGGCCTGATAACATGCACACAAGTTGATACAAACAGGTTTGTTTGGCTACTAAAGGTAACCATGTCACGGTGGCTCAGGACTCTGCACAGTTGGCCGCGGAGTCCGCCTCCGGCTCCCCGCCCCTACAGACTCGCAGAGTGGAAACAGGTGTGCGGGAGCGCCGGCAGAGAGAGACAAGCTGATCCAAGTTGGTAATCAACAGGGTTTAAGAAGCACCGCAGCCTGCTCCTCGATGCCAGATCGTAACACTTACTACCATCCTTCCAGTCCTGCCATCAGTCCTGTTCCCGTTCAGCCTCTGCCTTCTCCTGAACCGTCAAGCCCCGTCGTCAGTCCCGTTCCAGCCCAGCCCCGGTCGTCCCCTGCGGTACCTCGCTATCCTCGAAGAACTCGCTAGTCCTAAGTTTGTTTCAATAAATCTGTTTTTTGTTAACTCTCGTGTGTCTGCGTTTGGGTTATCTGCCAGTCCATAACAAACCATCCTCACCTGTGATCTGTTTAATTGCACAATGAAGAGGCACTTAAAGAAAAATGGGCTGCATGGTCGAGGCTGCATTGTCCTTCTGACAATGCTCCAAACAGCACAGAGTCAAACCTCAAAAGTAATTTGGAGTGATGAGACCAACATTTTTGGCCACAGCCATAAATGTTACATTTTTGTCAAGAAGGATGGGCCACTTTACCAACATCTGAGAAAAAAAAGAGCCTCATCCACAACTACCACAAAAGACTTGATGTTAAAGGTGGAAATACACAGTATTAAGAACTGGGGTATGCAAACTTTTGATCAGGGTCCTTTAGCTAGTTTCTGTTGTCATTATTATTTAAAAAGAGTAAACACAATTGTTTGACAGTAAATGGCTTCACCCAACCACTAACTACGAGTGAAAGAAAAGTTTTTGTGTTATCATTCATATTGTCTGAAAAATGGCCCAGAAAAAGTCAGAATTTTTGACATGTAAACTTATAAGCACAACTGTGTACTGTTTTACAATGGGTTTGAGCGATTCTGCACTTCTTCTAACACACAAACTTTGACATTACTGGGCCCAGGTGTGAGTGCAGGTCAGTGAGGGCAGGATGTCCCTCACCAATTGTAAAAGGTCACAGAACGGCCCTGGTGTCAGGCGCTGCTCAGCTGACCAGTTACCACAAGAGCTCTGGATAATAGAATTAAACAGTGGTGGACGAAGTACACAAACCAAGTACTTGAGTTAAAGTACAGATACACTAGGTAAAATATTACTTCAATAAAATCCAAGTACTGCTTTTTAAACTTCTGAGTAAAAGTACAACAGTATTTTTTTGTACTTAAGTATCCTTGTACTATCATTTATTATGGCTATAATGCCCATATAATTTTTGTCAGTCTCTTGCTTAAAATAATTTAATATGCTTTTTGCATGTCATAGATGTAATTGATTTAAATAAATCTAGTGATATATTTAAAAATGATTCTTAAAGTAGATCACTACGGAGCCTCAGACATGACATGCAGGAAAAAAATAAGCAAATTCGTCGCACGATTTACTAATTCCTCGAGTTTCAAAATCATGCACATAATTTATAAATCGAGGAAGCAAAATAGTAAATTGTGCGCACGTTTTAGTAAATCAGTCTGGGGGAAAACATAGTAATGTTAAATCATGCACAATATTTTTTTTCTTGCATGCCATGTGCAGGGCTCTGTACATCACAGTCTTTGGAAGCTGAACTTTTGAAAAGAACGATCTCGGTTTATAAGCAGCACTCCACTCCACCTTTCAACTGTTTAGCATCATAAGCTGCATATAAAACTAGTCCAAATTTAATTTATATTCTACCAAAAGTGTTAACATCAATCGACTGTCATTTCACAAATCGAATCACTCAGTTTAAAATAAATACTACAAACGTTGGTGAAACAGCGAACGTTAACTTAAACACAATGGTACGAGCTACTGTTAGATTACTCAATAAAAAAATGACCACCAGAATGAAAATGGCTTACTTCAATGTGTTTCCTAAGATTGGAAGGAGAATTTCAGTAAGATTACAAGGAGAAAAGAAGGCAGTTAAAAATGAAGGACTCGTTTTTCTTTTCAAAGACTTCAAAATAACACCAAATATAAGGCCACGGATGTTGTGGCACTGGCACTTTAGATTCAGGAGTTTGTGATTCTTCCATCCTAATGAAGAGTGAAGACAATCGGCACTCTCAGAATGATATTCTGTTGCATAAGCGGTAACCAGAGTTACCAGACCAAATTCAAAACAGAGCGTGCGCTGTTTCCTGATTGGTGGCTTGCCGCGTGATTGCCCTCTTCAGTTTTTTTCTATCCACTCATAAATAAAAAGGAACGACTAATTTTGCAAAATGTAATTGAATAAAAAGTAAGATATTTGACTTTGAAATGTAGTGAAGTTAAAGTAAAAAGTATCCCCGAATGGAAATACTTAGTAAAGTACAGATACTGGAAAAAACTACTTAAGTACAGTAACGCAATTACATTTACTTCGTTACTGTCCACCACTGGAATTAAATACAGAGAACAAATGTCTCTTTTAGTTGTCAAAAGTTCTAAGAATGAACAGTGGAAAATCTTGAGCTTTCATATTGAAATGTTTGTTTTGGGTTATCAAACTTGGCTGTCCCTCTGCACAGTAGCAGGCCTAAAGTGTCAAATGCCAAAGAAAAACAAAAAGAAAAAATTATAACAAAAATAACTTAAAAATAACACTGTCTTATCTTAACTACAAGAACAGAAGAAGGAAGGGGCAGTTGTCCAGTTTAAATGTTTGGAGAAGACTAACAGGCGCTGATGGGAAAAGGTAAAAACACAATGAAAAACCCAAACAGAATCCTAGCCCAGAATAAGAACAAAGCTATAAGTTATGTTCAGCTATGATGGTGATACAGCATGCAAAAGCATGGGAGCAATAGCACAGTTTAATAGCTATGTTAGCCCTGCAACAACATGCTGTTGTCTCTGAACAAGAAGATAGATGGGTCTGATGGTTATTTAAATGAGTATACTTAAAAAAACACAACAAACTAATTAAATTTACCTTCAACAACAATGTGTGCTCAATAAGAAACATAAAAGTACTTCTCCTTGCCTGCTAGCCCAGAACAAGAACAAAGCTATAAGTTATGTTCAGCTATGATGGTGATACAGCATGCAAAAGCATGGGAGCAATAGCACAGTTTAATAGCTATGTTAGCCCTGCAACAACATGCTGTTGTCTATGAACAAGAAGATAGATGGGTCTGATGGTTATTTAAATGAGTATACTTAAAACACAACAAACTAATTAAATTTACCTTCAACAACAATGTGTGCTCAATAAGAAACATAAAAGTACTTCTCCTTGCCTGTGGGCAATAAAAGAAAAAAAAAAGGTGCTTTAGTGACTCTGGTTGTAGCATCTACAAGCTAAAGGTCTAAACAGCAAAGCTAATAATAAGCTTTATGTTATCTCATTTGTCTGAAGCAATATAAGGGTCAGGAATTTTTATTTTAATTTAAAGTTACAGGACATTTTGCTCATTAAATTGAGGTATGGTAGTTAGCATTACACCTCAAACTCACCTCTTTCTGTCATAGGCCTATAAATACCGTTGTTATCCTTTTATTGTTCTCCTCCCTCGTGCTCCATCCTCCTCTACCTCTCCCTGAATGTTAGGTACAGCCTGTCACCCTCAACCCTCACGCCTTACATGTCTTTAAATCCTAATCGTCCAGCACGTTAAAGTTGTGGTCTGTCACTCAGACATCCCAACCTGCAAAAAGTCATTTCAGTAAGGTATCCCGAAGCGCGTATTTAGGTTTACTTGTAAACCTAAATACAGCTGAATATAACAGAACAATGAAGTAACTATTTACATACACACCAAATGTAGCCTACATGTAGGCCTAGGCCTATTTCCTATGCCTTTTACTTTTGTTGCAAGCTTTCGTTGTACTTTGTTGATGCTTGCTTCGCAGATTTGAGCAACTTTCCAGAAACCTCAACCTCATAGCACTCTGTGTCAATGAATTTGTTTATCTTGCATGACATTGTGCTCCTGTTTCTAGAGAGACATAACTGATTAATTTGGTTTGGGAGAAGAAATAAAAGCCCACCCACACTGACAATTGATTGGTTGATTTGCGGAAACAGGCCAATCAGGATGCTCTCTGTCTTACAAGCGCTTCGCACACACACACACACACACACACACTAGCACACACACGCAAGGTCTCTCGCTCCCTCTCCCTCTCTGCCGTGCGAGCGCTACACAATTTGAAACACTCTTGCATGCGCGCTCTAGATTCCGGGAGATTTTAATTTAACTAACTAATGTTTGGGGGCGGCAGTGGCTCAGTGGTAGAGTGGTCGTCCTTCAACCGGAAGGTAGGTGGTTCGATTCCCGCTCGCCCCACAGTTCATACTGTCGTTGTGTCCTTGGGCAAGACACTTAACACACCTTGCCTCCAGTGGTGTTCCAGCTGTAACACTGGTGAATGGAATCTTAATGTAAGTCGCTTTGAATGAAAGCGTCAACCGTAAATGTAACACTGGTGAATGTAAGTCGCTTTGGATAAAAGCGTCTGCTAAATGACTAAATGTAAATGTAAATGTAATTTGCGGGCATCAGGCAGCCACTATCAATATGCGGGAGACTCCCGCAACTTCCGGGAGACTTGGGATGTCTGGACACTTGTTAACTGTGGAAATGAAATGCTAAATGAAGTACCAGTTTGAAATCTGCACTGCTGATCTTCACATCTAACGCACCTTTTCCTGCTAATATGGGAGAAAGAAAACACTGAGACATCCGGAGCTCTATTGTCTCCCTCAAGCACAAGGGGCCCCTGACATGTCTGACTGCCAAATGCATTGTATGTGATTTTGAGCTAGACTACATTTTACACAACGTTTAGTAGTAGTCTAAGATTGACTCTACAGACTTGGGTTTTCAGTGGTTTATCACACAATTGTTATTTCAGCAGCATCAGTGTAGCAGCTGCACAGCTCATACACTGACGTCAGTAAGTGCAGTTCTGGGAACACCCTACCAGTATTAATATGAGACAGAGGCAGACATGGTCCCAGGAAAATCAGAATGAGGCTGTAGTCCTCAGTGACGGCAATGGCTTGTCTCATTAAGTGACTCTGCTGTATGTGTATGTGACTCAGCAGAGTAAGAGTGGGCTGATGTCTGCCGGACAACACCCTGACGACCACAGACTGCTCCGATCTGCTCGACTGATGCTATTTGTAATGAAACAGTGGTCAATCTTTCACTAGTAAGAGCCAGTTCAAGCTGATCTGATGACACTTTCAGCAAGGACTTACTGTTTGGAGTTTGCATGTTCTCCCTGTGTCTGTGTAGGTTTCCTCCGAGTACTCCAGTTTCCCCTACCTCTAAAAGCCCTCCCCCCTCTCATGGGGTCAGGTTGTCTTTGTAAATGAGAATTGGTTCTCCATTGACTGGTTAAATAAAATAAATGTAGGTTTAGGTATGAACATGCATTTATTTTGACATATGAGCTTTATAATCTGTTCAACATGTCATTCATTCTATTCATTCATTTTCTACCGCTTAGTCCCGTTTGGGGTCGCGGGTGACTGGAGCCTATCCCAGCAAATCTAAAGTGTCCCTAGTGAATGAATGTGAGTGAATGGTTGTATGTCACTCTCTGTCTCTAAATGTCAGCCCTGCGACCAACTGGCCACTGTCCAGGTTGTACCCCGCCTCAGGCCCAAAGCTGCTGGGATAGGCTCCAGTCACCCGTGACCCCTAATGGGACTAAGTGGTAGAAAATGAATAAATAAATGTTGGAGAGAATAAAATTGAGTCTGTGCATCATTGCTCCTGTCTGTTTCTCCAAACTGGACTGTGCAGAAAAACGTCTACTGCAGTCAATACGTTAACTATTTAAAAGCGCTTTGAGTGCCTACTAGGTGGGAAAGCGCTATATAAATACAAAAAAATTAATAAAAAAAGAACCAAAAAGAACTACATTTTAAAAATACTCAACTGCTCCTTTATATGATGGTCATTGGCAATTTAGTAGTTACTGTGACATGCAGTGTTGAAAAATAGTAAAGGTGTAACATTTCATAAACATTTTGACTATACATTCTTCTGGATGGAAACCCCAAAAAAAGATAATAAACTGAGATGTTACTAGCAATAACAACTTCAAATGAATGTAGTGCGACAATGACATTAGCAAGCAATTACTTTGGGCAAACACAATTATATTATCAGACTTGGGTCTCTGGTGCAGTCTTTATTTTCTTTTGAATAAAGAAAAAAATCCTAACCAAAACTGGATGTAGGATAATTGTCTATAAATATTTTAATATTTGACCATTTTTAAAGTTGTAAATGTCATGTGAGCTGTAAAGCAGACATTTCTTTTTACAGTGCAGTCTGTAGAAAAATTCCAACATACACACATTTCTTTTGGCTGCAAAATTAAAAGTGTCCACTGGTGGAATCGGCACAGGGCAGGGGGCATTCTGAAAAAACATCTATACTGATTGGATGATTCATGCTAACTGCGACTACTGCTCCATGTGTAGAAAGTCACACTGTTATTTCCTTTTTTCCTCATCGTGAAAACTTTATTATTGGAAGTTTGGTTGAAATTTGACTTTCTCACTCATGATCACTGATTTTCAACATTTGGTTCTGCTGACAGTTTCCTGGACTGTGAGCTATATTTGAGTTGGCTGCCGCTTCATGTAAGGTCCTTGATTGTAGAAAATTAGAGCAAGGAGAAAGTCCCCTGAGTCAAAA